>APFE030816878.1:0-11928 GCA_000404065.3 Pinus taeda | reverse complement strand
CAAGCCCACTTAGCTTGCTACCCCATTGCAAAACCTTAGCAAGTATTGTGCCTCATGAACCACTCAAGTAGAGATCCCTTGACTCTTTTTCAATTTAAGTATGGGGTTTACGCAGTGCATTATATTAGATATCATTTTGGGATTCAACTGCGTTAAGTAAGTCATTTTACATATGACCATTTCCATGAGAGGTAGTCGTAACTGACTAATTTTCTCATGATTTTTGAATAGTTCACTTAGCACTCATTGCATCAGGTGATGCTCACAGGGGTGAAGAAGTGGGATTGAAACTAGTGAAATGTGGAGAACGAATCACATAGCATCAATCATCACTTACGGGGCTTGCACCCGGTAACCAGGACTTCCCAGGAGGTCACCCATCCCAGAACTCCTCTGGCTCAAGCGCGCTTAACTGTGGAGTTTTTCCCACAATCAAGCCCACTTAGCTTGCTACCCCATTGCAAAACCTTAGCAAGTATTGTGCCTCATGAACCACTCAAGTAGAGATCCCTTGACTCTTTTTCAATTTAAGTATGGGGTTTACGCAGTGCATTATATTAGATATCATTTTGGGATTCAACTGCGTTAAGTAAGTCATTCATGTATGACCATTGAGAGGTAGTCGTAACTGACTAATTTCTCATGATTTTTTGATAGTTCACTTAGCACTCATTGCATCGGGTGATGCTCACAGGGGTGAAGAAGTGGGATTGAAACTAGTGAAATGTGGAGAACGAATCACATAGCATCAATCATCACTTCCGGGGCTTCCCAAGAGGTCACCCATCCTATATATCCTCTGGCTCAAGCACGCTTAGCTGTGGATTTTTTCCCCACAATCTTCCTGGGAAGCAGTCAAAGTTTGGTTGACTTTTTGTTGACTGCACAGGCTTAAGGAGGCCACAATTTGTACAAAACCCAACCATCGGATTCTGGCCAACCTAGGCCAGATTCCGGGTGAATTTGTTGCCCTGTTAATTTGTCTCCTTTGGACTAAAATACGAAGTGATGATTGATGCTATGTGATTCATTCTCCACATTTCACTAGTCTCAATCCCACTTCTTCACCCCTGTGAGCATCACCCGATGAAATGAGTGCTAAGTGAACTATTCAAAAATCATGAGAAATTATTCAGTTACGACTACCTATCATTGAAATGGTCATACGTGAATGACTTACTTAACGTGGTTGAATCCCAAAATGATATCTAATATAATTCGCTGCGTAAACCCCCATACTTAAATTCAAAAAGAGTCAAGGATCTCTACTTGAATGGTTCATGAGGCACAATACTTGCTAAGGGTTTTGCAATGGGGTAGAAGCTAAGTGGGTGATGTGGAGAAAAACTCAACAGTTAAGCGCGCTTGGAGCCATGGAGAGTCTAGGATGGTGACCTCCTGGGAAGTCTGGTTACCGGGTGCAAGCCCCGGGAAGTGATTGATCGTGCTATGTGATCGTTCTCCACATTTCGCTGTTTCAATCCCACTTCTTTTCACCCATGTGAGCATCACCCGATGCAATGAATGCTAAGTGAACTATTCAAAAATCATGAGAAATTAGTCAGTTACAACTACCTCTCATGGAAATGGTCATACGTGAATGACTTACTTAACGCAGTTGAATCCCAAAATGATATCTAATATAATGCACTGCATAGACCCCCATACTTAAATTTATATAAAACTAGTTTTCTCAATGCACAGGGGCATATGGAGGAACTAGGAGTGGAAACAGATTTCAAAGTAGAGGATGCAAAACCTTGGCACACATTTTGAGGTAGAATATTCCTTGATACCCAAAGATTCTCCAGGGAGGTAAAAATTCTTTTTATCAGAATGTAACCAAGTTTACAGTCAATTTTCATAGATTTTTGCAAGGAACACCATGGTGAGGTTAGATTCACCTTTTGAGGAGAAGATTTGCAGATTCTTAGTGGAGGGAATATTTGAGGAATCTTGAGGGAATCTTCCAGATTCCTTGGACACTGAAATTCGCTAGAGTCAGAATACAACCAACTTCACACTCATTTTTCTCAGAATTCTAAAAGGAACCTGATGGCACAGTAAGAATTTTCATCTGATCATTTTCAAAGGACTTAGAGGAGGGAATCTTTGAGGAATCTATCTGGAATCTAAAAGATTCCTTGAAAACAGATTCTCACTTTCATAGAATTCAAAAATTAGACGTCGATTTTGCACTGTTGGACTCCACAAATATGATGGTGCATTTAGATTTCTCATTTGCTCATTCTATTCTTCAGCTACTTTTCTAAGTAGAATGTAGGGGTCAGCATTCATGTGCGAGCAACCATTTCCATGCATTTGATGTCGTGAGATTGATGGCACGAACAACTTCAGAAGTTTGACATCTGCTTCTTCAAATGACCCTTGGATATGAGGTATATGTAGTGTGTTCATGTACTTATTTTTTTATGCATTATGCTACATAGATCCCTGTTTGATGTTTGATGTGGGATCTTGTTTTCATACTTGCTTCATGATTCCTGCTTGATGTGATACATAGTCATCTGTGTGATGTACTTGTTGTCATGATTTGTCATGTTTTATTTGAGATCCCTTTATTTTTATTTTGATGGGATACTCATGTTGTCGCCATGTATGTTTTCATTGAGATCCCTTTTATGCCATGTTAGCAAGATGCTCATCATGCACAAGTTTGTGTCATATTGATAGGAGTCATTTTGACTGAGAGTTCCTGTAGCGGAACATCTCTTGGAGCCACTCTTGTGTGAGAGAATTTTCCTTAAATGATAGAAACATTATCTCTTGTGTACATCATCACTATTGACGTCACTTAATGCAACAACCTACACCATCTTGACACTGGGGCCTAGAGACGTAGTCCCTCTTGGATGAACTCTATTATCAACGGATTATGTTTTTATGTTGTTGATGATTGTCATCTTCCTCTTCTTTACAACATGCACATGTATTCATTTATGTTTCTTTTAAAAATGTAATTTAACACATCATGAAAGTAAAAGGTCTTGGAAGGGTCCTTCATCACACCAGGACCTAGATCAATGAAACCAACTCACAAAAATATAGAAACGATAGATCAACGCCTTATAATTAAGCCTCTTTGAGGGGGAAACCTCATTTACATTACACAAATGAGTAATTTTTGGATGATTCAAATGAGAAAACCTCCTTTCTATATATAGGAGTCTAAGGGGTCACAATATAACCAAGCCGACCTAACAATAATAATATAAAGGCACAAAAATAATAATAGTGGGATTCTATGGGGCACAATAATAACAATATGGGGACAATAGGGGGACAACAATAACAATAAGGTATACAATGACAATAGTAATGGGGGAATCACTAGTATTATGAGGGCCTACCAAATTTTCTTCAATTATAGCTTTAGTAGAGGAAGTGGGTGAAGTTCTGGATTGGATTTTTGATCTTCAGATTTTAGGAAGCCTTTGTTGACTTCTAAAAGGAATTTTAGTTTGAGTAGGTAGTGTGGATTCTCGAAATCTAGGTGAAGTGAGTGGATTTGTGGGAATTAAACTTCTTCCTCATCCTGCAAATCTACCTCTAGAGTCTCTATCCCTACGCATATCATGTTTTGATTTTGTTTTCCTAACTTCTATTTGTACTTCCCCGACAAAGAGGCCAAAATGTTTGGCCAATTTAATGTCTTTAAATTGTCAATCATAAATTGTCAACTAGGGTATGTGTATTGATGAAGTACAGGTGCACTATATGTGTTAGAAGTTATTCGTTACGTCATTATGTTTTTGTTAGGGTCTAAACTTAAGATTACTATGGAGATGGTGTCGTTAATTATATTAATGTCTCAATCCCTAAAGTTATCAACTAATTCCTTAGGATTTATTCTCTATTGAATCAATTTATGGATGATATGAGAGTGATTCTAAATTCTACTTGTGTTAGATTATTTTAGATTTTTGTCTTGAATATTTATGCTACAACTCCAATTCACTAAGTGTAAGAGAAATCTATTCTATCAAACTTTAAAGAAGTATTGCCTGAATTCAATTGTTAAGGAGAAGACTCTCACACTTTTACTTATTCAATTTCATTCAAACAAGATATTTTGAACAACATCTACACTATGAAGTAAACACAATTGGACTACATTAGATAAAAAGAAAATGAAATGACCATGTTATACCAGATAAAAAGCAATGTAAATAGCGTATTAAACTAGGTACAAAGAAGATGGAAGTAGACATGCATATAACTATTCACTGGGGAACTCATCATACTGAATTTCTCACACAAAAATAGAGTATTCAAGGAATGAAAAGTAATCTAATTGTAATTGGTTAAAGACCTGTCATTGGTCGTAGTGGGGCCTCCATAGATCAGTCCAAAATCTCCAATTGACGTAGTGGATCCACACACAAAACGAGTTCTATTGCTTGCAAACAAAATTTAACAAACTATTTCAAAATTACATCATCTAGCATGGACCAAATCACAATGCGACCATAGTTTTTATAAAAATCCTTTGGCATAATGGTCATGAGTAATTTAAGCCTAAATATCTTTATTCTCACTAACTATGTCGCTAAACCTTCGATTTTCTATTTTGAAAGAAAATCGATAAGGTTTTGATGAAACTCAGATTATGTTTCGGCGACAGTCACATGGTTGACTTTGGGGTTTGACCGTGATATCCTGCGCTCATCTTGATGAACTAGCTCAAGGGGATAGGAAGGGATCGACAAGCGAACCATTCCTTATCCACCCATATCATTCTCAGTAACCTGGAGCTTCTGAACCTTGCAAACAATGGAGGTAACTGTGGAAATCTGGATTAGCTGCAGAAACAAACCAATTATGTAGCCAATTGCATTCTTTAACAAAACAGTAGGGTATATAGTCAAACAGGAAGAAGAAGACATATTATTACTTACCTTTATCAAAACCTTGTAGATATGGCATTATTTCGGTGGTAAATATAGGAAAAGAGAGGAAACATAGGCAAAGGGTGTCATGGTAAGACAATCTTTGGACTCTACACCACACTTCTAAGAACTTGGGAATACTAGGACAATTTCTAAGAAGGTGGTCACCCTTGCATAACATGCAAGGGAATTTCACTTTCTGGGGCCGATTGGAAGATTTTTCTACATCAATTACATCTGTAGCAATGGTTTTTTGGTTTCCCCCATGCTTATTTTTCTTCTTCTCCTTCGTCCTCTTCTTTTTCTTCTTAGCTTCCTGGTTACTAAAATCTAGAATTTCACTAGGCAAAGAGGAAGAACAGAATGAAGAAACAGGTGAGGAAGGAGAGGGGTCAACTTTAGGATCAACATGAGGTTGATGTTTTTCAAGTGGAGGAGAATTCGGTTGAAAAACAACTTGGATACTCAGAATCACCGAGGCCCAAAATAACCAAACTGACAAACCAATGCTCAATTCGAGACAACATTGCCATTTATGGAGCATCAATATTTCCAAAAGAAGCAAATGGAGTAGGATTTCCGTTAGAGGGGTTTTCTTAAGTGGTAGATTCAGGAAATGTTACCATCAGTATCAACCTAAGATCTACTAAGGATTATTTCAACAAGAAAGATGTTTTTTCACGATGAATTAATTGATCTTAGAAATTAACAAAACAAAATAAAAAAGGGGTAATCTAGGAAAGATGGTTTACCAAGTATCTATGAACCACTATATACACCTTAGCTGAAACCAAGGACTTAACATACCATGGTCTATCTCCTTGAATGTTTTGTTTAGTGTATCATGCCTACAAGGAAACTAACTTGGTTACCTGTGGCCAAAGGATAACAACCTAGTGGGGTCTCCCAATATATATACGACGGTACGAGAATCATAAGTCTGTGTAGAGCTCTCTAATGAATAACCGTTCGATGAGAGAATTCCCATATACATTCCATAATGGAGTGCCTCTGATATACTCGAGAATACTGGAGAACCTCCTATAGCTTTCGTATGTGGAAAGGGATTTCACCCCTGAGATACAATGTAGGCAGTTAACGACAACTTCTAGGTTTATAGACATTGAAACACATCTCTACCCTAGACCTATAAGTTTTTGCATTAAGTTCCAAATTATCCCTAGGTTAATTCAATATATTTTAATTCTTGAATTATGTTTCAACTTTGGGCTCAAACGATGTCACCTGAATCCTAAAATGCAACTATATGAGAAAAGGAAACCTTTCATTTCAAAGAATTCCATACTAGCAAGGGAAGAGAATTCAATCAGTTAATCCATAAAATAAGAGAATGCATCAAACAACATGCCTCCAGTAACTTCTCTTTTCCAAAGACAAAATGCAAAAGCAAAACTAAACTTCACTTTCACTATCCAACATGCAACCTATTGAAAATAAAAATTACTTTTACTTTACTAAGATGCACTTTAACTAAATTATGTTCTCTTTGATTTTCAGATACTCTAATGTAATTAAGCTTCAACTAAAGAAAAAATGATTTTTTTATTCAAAAGCTCCTAATGCAAGCGATGCACCAATCAAAGCAACACAAAAACATATCCAAAACCTCTCAATGGAAATGCCTTTCACTTTCTCTTTTGAATAGAAAAACAAATACACTATTTTTAGTTTGTAAACCAAGAAATATAATATATGCTTGATAAATAACAAAGATGAATTTTGAATTCAAGATGACCTAATACAAATAAAAAGAAACTTTGCAAAAGACAAACTGAAACTAATGCAAACAAATGTTTCTAATGATTTTACCAGATAATCATACCTAAACAATCAACAAACCATAGACTAAGTGACACTCATAAGTTGCAAGTGATAATCAAATGACCTATAAACCCTAAAATCAATCCAATTGCACTCAAACACTTAAAGTTAAAAAAGACAAGAATTTTCCAATCAAATCAGGTAATGAGATAAAACATACATAAATCCAATCAAACAGGACAAGACAAGACCTCAAGGGCTCAAACACACTAGAGTTTGATAGATAAACCCTAGGTTTTTTTCCAATCTCTGATATCAACATGATTGTGATGGCTAAACTAGCATTGAACAAGGGATCAACACACTTGTTTCAGGAGAAAGCGCGCTGGCAACATGGCTGTCAGAGAAACAATCACCTTGGGTGAGGAATAAGGCTAAAATTAAAAATAATTCCACAGACATTTTAGACTTAGCACTCTAAGGTAGCAATCAATGATTTTGTAGACCTATACAGACTCAAACTAACTGAGAACACGATGGTTGGTCAAACTAATCAAGAGATCAGTTGAGAAAAGAGGATGAAGAGGCTATAGCTTACCCAGTGGAATTGCCATTTTTTTGTGAAGGTAAATCCCCTTTGTAGATAGAGGCAATCCCTCTAGTCCAATGAGTGGGTCTAGCAACAAACCAAACTAGTTAACATACACTTTCCTAGCTTATGTTTAACAAATGTAGAGAGAGTGAGAGTGGCCTAGCTCACTCTGATGCTAATCATTCAATCCTTTTGAAGATGGCTTTGATTCTTTCACTCCAAGCCTCGCTCCTTACTTTTTATTAACATCCTAGTACCTACAAGGAATATCAAAGAGTTATGCAAGATACAAGAGCATATATGGCATACATCAAACATAAGCTACTTAATAGATCAAGGAGTATTAAGCTAGAAATATAAAAATTTACACAATTATGGAAAGTGAACATCAGAAGTATATACTAATGAAATAAAAATGGAAGCATACAACCTATGCCTTACTGTTGGACACCTCCTTTTGGTGGATATCCAAGTCCATGAAAAGAATCTTCAAGCACTCCTTGTCCAAGTTAGAATGGGTAACATGCAAGCATAACATTAGCATAGGGATGCAACAATCAATGAACAACCATTTGGGGATGGAAGGGAGTGAATTTATAGGAAAGGATAGGGAGTGAGGGATCCATAAAAGAGGGAGGAAGGTTGACATCTCGAGGGGAAAATCCATGATGATAAGATTAAGAGGTCGAAATGGGAGAGCTCGACCATATCAACAACAACCAATATCTAGCTCATTGTTCTCGAAGGTTCTAGTACACAAAGCTTCTCCTCCAGTTTGGTAAAACCTACCAGAAGAGGTTTAGTGTGGGTTTTCATATCAAAATCTGCACTAGAAGTGCTAGAATAGAATTTTGCAACCTTCCATCAGAACAGGCAGGCAATGTAGCAAAACGTGTTGATGCTAAAATTTAGGTTTTTAGTTAACCTTCTTCATAATGGATTCAGGGCAATTTTGCTTTGATTTTTTATGGAGGTTTTAGTTTGTATATCATGATTGATATGCTACACAATTTTTAATGTTTTGGCACTTCGAAATATGGAACAGGAAGTGAACAGGAGGTTTGACAAAATACTATGTAACACATATCCAACATGTGCACAACACCATATGCACACAACACCGCATGCACACAACATCATAGATGCAACATGTACAACATATGCACAATAATAGTACCTCACATCCAAAAGTACACTGTCTCTACCAAGAAACCTTTCTCCCAATGTGTTATCTGTGCTTGTCCGAGCATGTCCGACCACACTGCTTTCATTTCGCTGATGTATCCTTCCACATTACATGTCTTAACATAAACATAGGCATAATACAAGTATACAATATAAATTCATAACCACATGATATTGACCTCGTATATTTGGAATGACTATTCTTCCACTTGGTTGCTGATAAATCAAGAACCTCTTCATGTCATTCACCTGCATAAGAAATTATTCCTCCACAAGAATGATCCTTGAAAACCCTGTCAAATAATGACATAGATACATAGTGTTGTGGAGGTAAATCCCCTTTGCGGACAGAGGTGATCCCACTAACCTAAATGAGGTCTAGCAACAATCAAACAACGCTAACACGCAGGTTCCTAATTGAAAACTAAAGACCAATGATGAGGGCCTACCTTGAATCCAATGCTAGTATTTGTAGGAGAGTCGTCACTCCCGTTCTTTCACTCCAGCTGGTCACAATCCCCACGATCCTCATGAACGGAAACCTGCACATGCAAAGAGCAACACAAATACAAGCATAAAATCGAAGAGATGCAACTATATATCAGTAAGAAAGGATATAACTCAAACATCATTACAAAGACAATAAGAGTGGAACCATAATGATAGTCGTCTATTATTATTGATAAACAAAGAAGAATACAACCAAGTTCTGATGTCAAATCCTCCTTTGGCTGGGTGATCAAGAACACATTGCTTGCAAACCTTGTTGGGAATGGGGAACAAGCCTCTCTCTCCTTGGTTACTTGGACAAAGATCTCCTCATAAAGATATAACCTTATGGGTGAACCAGCCTCTTGTAGCATGAGCTTAGCATTCTCGACTTTTGGCTTAAAATTTGGAAGCTTGAAGAGTAGAATTACTAACTAGCTTGTCAAAGGCAAAAGGACAAGCTTATATAGAGAGAGGAGAAGGAGTTAGGATCATCCACAAGATTCATGGGATTGGCCTTATCATTAGGAAACTTCCATGAAAGGTGGAGAACTACTTCCCTTCTATGGAGATTCGAAGCCCAACTGAACTAACTCAAGCTAAAATCAGTTCATGAATAAGTTAGGAAGAACCTTCGTAAGTTTTTTTGTTAAAAACTTTACCCCACTAGGCTGGCGCGAGTGTGACTCTGAGACAGAGCACCAGCTAGCGCACCCTCTTTGGAGGATTTCCCCCATTGGCGTGAGTGATACACAATGGAGCCGCGCCAATGGAAAAAGGGCTATTTTTATGGGTATTTTGCAGAAGGTGTCTTCAGGGCATATGAAGTACATACTCAAGGAGATACAATACAGGTGCTTGTATTGAATAGAATTTGTTTGTTATCATTTCTCAAAGTTGTTTAGTGCATTTTTCCATCAACAAAAGAAAAAATCTCTTCAACCAATCACCTCCATGCTGTATTCCAAGCATGAA
The DNA here is from genome assembly GCA_000404065.3 of Pinus taeda. NCBI lineage: Eukaryota > Viridiplantae > Streptophyta > Pinopsida > Pinales > Pinaceae > Pinus > Pinus taeda. Next base: position 1,995 of record APFE030816878.1, on the reverse strand, counting down.
TGTGGGACTCATAGAACACATTAAAAAACACCATTCAATGTGGATGTCACCGAAATTATCTGCCTACACCATGAGGAATTTGAGTGCCTCCTAGTCTCTCAAGCTTTCCCAAGAATCCACAGTTCAATCCATGGATCAATAGGCCCTACACCAAGACATACTCTCTAGGATTTAATGTGCATACCATCCTGAGATTACTAGTTCCAACGAAGAGAAAATACACCACTTGGAGCTACTGTATATCACACCATTCACCAGAAAGGATTCATAGGCCCACTGAGGCACACAATCTAGATTTACCACAACCCACATTCTGGTTCAAGAATTACTAGGCTAGTGGCTTCATGATCCATAATCTAGTTTAGGGACCACTCATACCATGTGTTTGTCAATTCGTAGATCCAACCCACTCAGCTTCGAATCCAATCAGACCATCCCACATAAACTAAATGAGGGAACCCATCTCTTAAATCTATCAGGAAATGGCAACGCTAAGCTAAAAATACTGTCACACCTGGAAAACCCCATGCCATGAAAGAAAAGAAACACATGCAATCCCATGCATGCCAAATCTAGCAAGAAAAATACACATGCAAGTCTATACCTGCAATGGATCCTGCTGTAGTTGCTTGATCCTACCTTTCACTACTTGATCTTTGCTTCCTTTTGCCTTCTTTGCCTTTATTTCTCCAATGCCAAAGTGTTCCAAGAAAAATTTAAGTGTCCAAGAGTCTGAGGGAGAGAATAATGAAAGAGCTCCAAAGCTAAACTGACCAAGCCTTGCCCACTGATCCTTAGAATCCTTTTTATTTATGAGGCCTCTAATTTCTTCATTTTCCATTATTTTCCTTCAATTTCCTCCTCACATTCAACTTGTCACCTTTCACCTTATTTTTCTCATAATTTCCATTATTTTCATAAATAAATGTGCCAAAATACCTTTTTGCCTCTTTAATTCCTTAGCCATTGCCTTTACTAATCTACTTAGCCATAAACAACCAAATAAGCACACACTAGGATTTCCTATCCAACATTTATCTTGGAATGCACATCCCATCATCCATGGTATTTATATATTCTTACATGGAATTTTCGACAGAGTTGTTACATATTTTCCTAAGCCACACAATTTCCTTTAATGGTTCTTCAACTGCCACATATTTTGCCTTTGTTGTTGAATTTTCTAGAACTAGTTTTTTGCATGACCTCGAAAGGGAACTTGTTTATGCAAGACTCATGAGATAACATAAATTTAATTCTCCACTTGATTTAGCCCCATCGATATATGGATCATAATATACTATCAAGCTAAAGTCATGCACCTTGAAATAATTGATTCCAAAATCTTAAGCTCCTTTCAAGTATTTGGGCACTCTTTTTAAGCATAAAAATGTCCTTCACAAGGGTTTTCCATAAGTCTGTAAATAATATCAACCAAATGAAATTTTCTTAGTTTAGTAGTGGTAAGGTAGATGAGGGTTCCCACAAGTTGTCTATAATTTGTTGCATCCTCAAATTCATTCCCCTTCTTTTATGTGAACTTCAAATCCTATTCCATTGGAGTAGAAAGAGGGTTTCATTCATCCATACCAAATTTGTTCACCAATTCTCTAATGTACTTATTTTGCAAAATGAATGTGTGCTTTGGATGTTGATCTAGGTGGCTCCAGAAATGCTCAGAATTTAGAAGTGGCTCATAATATCTCAAAAATCAAAATTATCATATTGAAATGAAACCAAGAACAAATCGTAGTGCTCGTCATCCTAATTCCAATGGTACAAATGACACTCAAATCCGATTTTATATTCTCAAGACATTCATGGTAAAAGTTCTAGTCAAATTAGGCCAAGTGGAAGCCACTGACGAGGCAACAATTTGGAAAAGTACCGACACACAGAATCTAGCCATTGGAATGGGAGAATTTGTCTCTTTGTTAGTTTTTCTAGTGACCCTTAAAAGTTAGTGGAAATATTTGGTCTAGTATGGTTTCTATA
>APFE030816877.1:0-10384 GCA_000404065.3 Pinus taeda | reverse complement strand
TCTACCACAATGTCTCCAAAATCCTGCAGCAACTTCTGAACTTCTTCTGGCAAATCTGAAACCTGTGTATGAAGTACCACTGCCTTTGGTCTCCTTATGACAGCAAAATTTATCTCGCTGTCCTCAATCTGTCTTATAAACTCTTTTCCACCTAACAGCAGCGCTTTCACTCCACTAGCTTCTGCTGTATTTTCCTCCTTGATGGGTACAAGTGTATGCTTGATCCCATCTTTCACAAACTTATAGCAGTTGGTTTTCCCGTCATGAACTGCACTTCTATCAAATTGCCAAGGTCGTCCCAACAGTAAGTGACAGACATCCATTGGCATGACATCGCAAAGGATCTTGTCCTTATACTTACCGATCTGAAACTCTACCTCACACTGTTCATCAACTAACAGTTGATGCCCCTTCTGCAGCCACGACACTTTGTAGGGAGTAGGATGTTTTAACTTCTTTAATCCCAGCTTCTCTACCATCTCCACAGCTACTAAATTATCGATACTCCCACTATCAATGATCAACTTACAGCACTTACCTCGTGACTTGCAAACGGTGCGAAACAAAGCCTTTCGCTGATCTGGTTCTGCAACTTCTTTTGCTGGTTTTAACAGCACCTTATTTAACACCAAAGCTTCACCTGTCTCCAGTGTGTTCTCTGCTTCTTGAGGTGTCTCCTCAACATCCTCCGGCTGAGCAACAGAAGTTCCTCTCCCACCTGCTGGTTCACCTTCAGGACAGTCATATGACTTGTGTCCCAATTTGTGACAACAATAGCACTGGACAGTTCCCCTACCTCGACCAAATCCTCGCCCTCGCTGAGCTGGTCATCCTTCCCTAGTGCTGTTGTCCTTCTTTGTTGTGCCAGCAGATTTGGAACTGCTGCCCTCCTCATTTGAGCCTGTACCTCTACCTCTGCCATAAATCTTGCCTTTTCCCCTGCCAGAACCACCTCCTCTCTTGGTGTTCTGTTTTCTGTTAATTTTGTCCTCTGCCTTCAGTGCAAACTGATAGGCTTCATCCAACGTTTGAGGTGAGAGGATACTAATTTCATCCAAAATCTCCCCTCTTAAGCCATTCACAAATCTAGCTGTTTTTTTTGAGGTATCTTCCACATACCCTGCTCGCAAATTCAACTTATAAAATTCCTCTGTAAACTCCCTAACAGTCATTCCTCTTTGCTTCAAGTTCTGTACCTGTCGGTACAACATGATCTGGTAATCTTTTAGCAGGAACTTCTCCTTCAGTTTTGCCTCCATTCTGGCCCACTTCTTGATAGGTTGTTTGTGCAATCTCTTTCTTTCCACCTGAACACTATCCCACCACAAGGACGCATGTCCTTTCAGCTTGGTGGCGGCGAACTTCACTTGTTTGTCCTCACTGGTTTCCTCAAACTCAAAAAATTTATTGACTTCACTCAGCCAATCTAATAACACATCTGCAGAAAAAATGCCGTCATAAGTAGGCAACTCATGCCTTGGCTTATGACTGGACAGCAAAACTAACTTCAACAATCTAAGTTCCGGTGTCACTCCTTCAAAATCGTCCTCTGGTTCAGCTGTTTCTTCATCACTGTCATCTGTTGGGTTTCTTCTTCCTCCAGCCTCCACCACTGCCAATCTTTCATGCAAAACTCGAATCTCCTCTCGAAGTCCATCATCCACTACCCTACGGACTACTCGTCCTCTTCCTCTTCCTCTTCCTTCACCTTCACCTTCCACCTGTTCCATTAGTTCTAACTCAAAAACTAGCTCTGATACCACTTATGATGGCCTCTCGCCGATTCAAAATATCTGTTGAGTTGATAGGACTTGTGTCCTTGGTGAATTTATGATTTACTTAATTTCGCTGTACGTTTTCTCGGTAAAGGTTTTAGGGTTATTCCCAGACCCGTCGGTTAACCCCTTCACACTTGCCGGTGCTCTCCTATACAACCTCGACCTTTTGTCAGTTATCGTCCCGCTCTTTTGGTCATTTGCACCTTTTTCCACTGTGAATTCTGTTCTGCTCTGCGGGAGCTCTGTTACCTCCGCTATCCTGGTCCCTGTGCTGGTATTATGGGTGTTCTCGGCCCTTTAACGCCCTCGATATAGTGTTTCAAGGGTTTATGGAGGCGATTCTTCTCGGTACAGAGTTTGTATTTTTGTTATAGGTTTGTTATTTCGATTTTCACTGTTTAAATGTCGCCTCTGTTCGATTAATTGACTGAACTTGCACCATGACAGGTTTCCTCCAGGCTCGCACTCTTCGACTTGCTGCAAAGGTAATTTCTTGCTCTGGTTATACTTCCTTATCCCTTATTTATCCAACCCTAACGCATTCATTCTGGGTCTTCAGGTTATGGAGTTCGTTTGTCTTTCGATTTCTGTCCTCTCAGCTACAGGTAAGCTTTGTGCTTTTTACCACCCTCTTGTTGGTTGTATTCGTAATACTGGTTTATGCCTGTAAATATCCTAACAGGCTCTCATTTTTGTTGCAGGTGGTCTGATGTCGCCGGCCTCTGGAGCTCGATGCATTCCACGCTTCTACCAATCCCTTGCATCCTCCAGCGCTCCTTCCAGGTAGGGCCCTTCCAATTAGCTAGACCTTGTTCTTTAGGGTTCTGAGACCGGTTGTTAATGTTGGACTGTCACCTGAGTGGTTGGATAGTTGGGTTTCACTTTCATTCTATGTAACCCTCTTGGGTTCTGTGCATTGGTCCTTCAATGTGAATCTTTTGCATGTAAATATTATGGTTCCGCTGTCGTACTCTGTTTCTGGAAATGGGTTTTTGATAAGTTCGAACCCTCGACCTGCAAGTAGGTTTTTGCTTGATTTTTCAATTGGGTGTTCGGCTCGTTCGACCCCTCGCCTATAATCTTGTTATTTTTTTAATATAAACCCTCTTTCATAAGGGTTCCATTGGGTAATCCCTTGCCCTGAACGATTTCTTTGATGCTGTCTGGTTGTGTTGTCCTCTTGCTCGAAAACTTGGTTTCGGGACTCTATTTTGAATGGGATCTTGGTTTTGAGGGCCGTAAGCGCCTAGACTGTATCTTTGCTTTATTTATAATAATGATTGAAATGCTACAGGTTATTTGATTTCCTTCCGACAGTTTTGTTAATCATAAATAGTTGGGTTTTCATGGATTACCTAAACGTTTGTTTACATTCTTGAAATCTCGTTCTTCTTGAACTTGCCGTGATATAGTTGGCAACGCCTGCTCTCCTTTGTGAATGTTAGCTATCTTGTCATTCACGTATTCTTGTCCTCGGACTTAATGTGTTAGACAACGCCTGCTCTTTTTGTGAATGTCTCCCGTCTTACTGTTTCAACGCAATCATTACACAGCTTTTGTATATTTATGCCTGAAATTTAGTCTACACAGTGGTTGTAAATCGATGCATGAAATTTAGTTTACACAGTGGTGATTTCAATACAGAGTATAAAAAGATAATGATTTATTCTGAAATGACTGTCACTTTCTTTTTCTGTTTGAGGAATCATTTACAATGATTATCTTTCTACTTTTAACCTCCTGAAGCATAACTGTTCTTGGTAGAACTGTCCCAACAGATGGGGTAACTATTTATCAGTTCATAACTATCCTTAACTAATGTAATGTTTTTACAGAAGCTAATTAACTACCACTTATTTTTCTGTTACTAATTCCTATTAAAAAAATAACAGTGCACAACTTTAATTGACCTAATCCTATCAACCTTCTGACAAATAAGTAAAATAAAACAAGTAAATAAAATAACGTAACTGACAAGCCTGACACTTGTCCAGTTAAACATAAATGACTGTGTGTTCTTGTCTCTCCCTGAGACTGTCAACCACCTTCTGTCTCCTCAGAACTGGATGCTCCTGCATCACCATCTTTCATAGGTCTTTTGGTAACAATATTTTTGTCTGGTTGCTTTTGTTGTTGTCTGTGTCAATTCATTCACTTGTTCCAACATTCTTTTGTTACATGCCCAATTTTTTTACAAGTATAACATCTTATATGATAGGAAAAGGGAGCAAAGGAATTATAATATTTATGTTTCATATTCCTCATATTGCAGTCAATAACATTGTGACCAAATATATTGCAAGAAAATAAATATCCCTGAAAGAAACATGAGTGCCTGGGGGTTGATGATCTTCCTGTGAAGTGGCTATTTGCTAGAGATTGAAATAATTTTCTTCTACAATTTTTTACAATGTGTCCATAGTTATGACATATAAAACATTCAACATCATTGATCAGAGGAGAGAATTGACTAATGTTTCTATTATTCGAATAAAATGGTTTCCTTTGAAATAAATTTTCCCTGGATGTTGATATGATTGACTTCTTATCTCTTTATAAATAATTTCATATTTTGTATTGTTATCCTTCAGATTCTTTACAAAAGCCTATGAAAAACATTCCCCTTTTATAGTTTCATGAGAACCAAGGCCAAATTTAATGGAGGGAGACCTTTGACTACTAAGAATTTTATCCAAAATTTTAGTATTTTCCTGAACTTTCAAATGTTTATCCTTTTCTTCTAATTTACCTTTTAGAGTGTTTACCTCAACCTCTCCTCTTTGACATTGTTCTACCTTTTCCATATATTCCTTTCCCATTCCTTCTTCAATATTTATTCCTTCTTCCAATTGCTCCTTTAATTCGAGAATCTATTCCTTCATCCCATTCTCTTGTTCTTCAAATATTTGAAGTAACTCTTTATTTCACTAGTTCGACTTTTCAATATCCTACCTTAGAGAGACTATCTCAGCTTCAAGTCCTTCAAAATATTGTTTAGATTCTACTGCAGCATTTACCGATTCAACATGATCTCTGTTATCATATGCCTACAACTTATCCTTATGATTGTTAATCCCTTTCGAGGAAAAATCAAGTTTTATTCTAAGATTAAGAACTTCCTCTAACCTGTCTTCTTCTTAATCAACAACTCCATCTTACATAACATACTCATCTTTTGATACATCATTAATTTCTTTAGAAACAATATTACCTATTGGTTCTCTTGATGCACAAGATTCTTTTTTTTGTCCATTGATTTCCTGTAGATCATCCAATAATTTCTTTTAATTTTCATAATGCATAACCCTTTTTAATCTTGAATCATGTATTGTATTAATGATGTCACTTAATGCCTTATTATTCTTTTACATTCCTTCACCTGATGAGGGATTTTTAATTTAACCATTGCATACTAAATTCCAAACATCAGAACCAAGGTCCATTAGATTAGACCTAATATTTTCTTTCCATTATTGATATTTATCATTACTTAGCATATGCATACCTTTATTATCCATTGTTTCTGACTCACTTTGTTCTTTTCTTGTAGATTGTCCTTGATCCATAAATTCAGATATTGCCACAACATCGAATGCATCACTATTCCTTGGATTGACTTTTTCCTTTGAGCTTCCTTCTACTTTTTCTTCTTTCACATCATCCCTAATATACTAAGAGGTTAAGCTTCAACTAGAGTGACCTACTCTGAGCCCACTTGTTGGAATGACAATTGTTGTTACACCAAAACTTGTAGATGTTAGATAACAGATGCATCTCTATAGTTAACGTAACAAGGAGATGTGGTTAAGTGATGTAGTAAAACTCAAGGGGAGTGTTGGATTATACAATACCCAACAATATCCCCCCCACACGAGCTAGATGTGATTCGAACTTGAGACCTTTAGATCTGATTCCATTTATTCGTAAAAATATTGTAGGTAGGGTGGTGAATCAATATTTTAATTCACTTCAAGCTTTTAATTTCATAATCTGGTTTCTATATGCTACATTTATTTATTCAACTAGCGTATGTACACAACTTTAGTGAAAGCAAACAACATATATCAAATGAAGTAAATTTTCATATATTTCATCAATTGTTCATATTTAACCAGCACATCGTTACTTCATTATTCATTCACTAAGAAGAAACCATGAGAAGTAGAGAGTAGATCGATCATCAACACAGAAGAAACATATCAACACACACAAACACCATCATTTTTAGGTGGAAACTCAATGTGGTAGAAAATCACTATTGTCTTTATCTTTCTGTTTTTCTTATTATATAAAGAAAATATTCTTACAATATTGTACTAATGCAGACTCTTACCAGCACACAGACATCAACCTATAGAAGGATACAACCTTCTCTCTTTTTGCAGCACCCACTGGAGAGAGCTACAACCCCTAATATTCTTTACCGTCTCTTTGCTAAAAGGGAGCTCTTACCCCCTCAACAAGTTTACCAGATAGCATTGGAAGGAATCTTCCTCTTCATCACTAAAGGCTTCAACACACAGTACCTCTTGCATACCATGCTTCATAATATTTCATAGTCGACAAACCTAACTCAAAACATCAAAACTTGTAGATCACCTTTCTTTATATTTTGATACTAGACCCACAACCAACATTAAGCTCAATACCAAATAACAATTCTAAAACCAAATATTAAAACAATCACTGAACTAAGAAAACCAATCACTTAACAAACCAAGCTATCATATTGAATGACTGAGTCAATATTGTATCACCATAACCAAATCACACCAATGCATAACTAATCTAGGATGGATCTTGTTAAGTCATGTCGAAGTTTTCTATATGTTTGAAGACCAATATGGTCATATGTAGAAAAATTGTTATCAACATGTGCAGAAGTTTACCATCCCAGATGCTTGTGAAATTAGCACCAAGTCAAAGAGCTCGCTACGCTAATTCTAGTGGTATGTTCAGATTCATATTTGGCCTCTGTATGAGAGAGAAAATTCCCATTTAATTTGCCTCTAAAATAGGTGAAAAGACAAAGTCACCGCAGGACAAAGTCAAATGTAGATTCTAGTCAATGTTCAAGGTTCTAGTCTACATTATGGAAAGTGTGGATTCCATCAGGTGGCTACCACGTGGCCTCTCCGTAGCCTTTAAATTTTTTTTATCAGTTGCAAAGTTCCTGGAGATTTGAACTCACAACCTCCAACATTATTTTACAACATGTTGCCAACATGCCAACTATAGTTTCCTTGCAGTGGTAGTGTGCATTGATGTTTAAATGTGCTACACATAGCGCAAGAGGTAAGTTAAGACTTTATATATGATAATTATTGCCTTAGTGGAACTGCTGAGTATTCCATAACCATCAGCCATGAGTTCACATGTTGTGGGCCAAGTAAGTTCACCACCTCTGAACCATTGGATTACTATGCAGACATGGCATGATTGGCACCACTACTGGCACAACAAATGTATTATGCACTAGAAATGTGACATGCCAAGATGAGTCACCATGGGAGTTGGCACAGTCAACGTATTATTCAGTGGAAATGTGACATGCCAAGATGAGTCACCATAGGAGTTGGCACAGTCAACGTATTATTCAGTGGAAATGTGACATGCCATAATGAGTTTGCACCGGAGTTGACATGGAAAGCATAGAGAATTATGTGGCAACGGAGTATTTCCATATGGCGTTGAAGTTTTGCAGAGATTATGGTGCAACATTGGATGTCATACATCAACACCAAATCCATCAGGGAGCAGTTCAACTACATGCCATAGTATGCATCTCATCAGCACCAATCTATCAGAGAGCACAGTTGGAACAATGTTGTTATGGCATGGTGGCATCAGATATGGCACAAAGGTTTCATGGCGTCGAATTGGGTACATCACATGCCACATAAATTATTTTGTATGGACCACCAAAAAATAGCATTAAAGTTATATGCTATATATGTATTGTCGTTACGTTATATGGTTCTACACCAGCGTATCAAAACCAACCACACCATATATACAATTTTTTTTGTATTGCTTTGTAACATTGGAAAACCATCATATGTGCCAACTTTATGTTTGATAAAACCTTTCGATAATTTTGGATAGGGTTTAGTACTGCAGTCCAATGAATTAAAAAACATATGATATGTAATTGTAATTACATTATTTCAATTTAGTTCGAATAACCAAAATTATAATATTGTTATAACAAAAATTATAATATTGTTATAACAAAAACTCTAAAATTAGACTTATGAAATGTTATAAAAGGAGGTCATAACACCATTCAAACAAAATCCATTTAGAGGCAAGTCAAGTGAAGCCAGAGTTGTGTTGTAGTCCAGTTTTTATGAGCTAGAATGTGTGGAGCCACTGTGTCATATGGGAGTTTTGCAGCTTGAAGTTGTTGGTCAAGTTATTTTTTGGCTTTCTAGAGGCATACAAAAGATGAATTGGACACTTGAAGAAATGAAACAAGCATTTTGGCATGTTTTGGACTCAGCAACAGAACCTAATCATCAATTGCTGCAACAAATTCTGTAGAAGATTGTACATGTACTATGTCTCACCTAGGCAAGTTGAGACAAGGTAATTGGTAAATGTATTTTTGATTCTTGAATGCTTTTTTTTAGGTGAGGTTAGAGTCATTGCTAGATACTCTATGTTTTTTTTGTAAATCACACGCTGATTGTAAATTGTCAAGTGAAATTGAGAGAATTCTCTATAGGACAACATTTCCATATTAGGTAAATATCCACAATTGTAACCGCCAATTCCTATGTACCTCTTCTTATCTCTTGAAATACGAGTGGCCTAGCCTTTTGAGCAGGGCCTAGAGACATAGCCAAGGAGGGGTGAACTATGTCATCAACCTTAGTGTCATTCTTCTTGATGTTGCATGATTATGTGTGTCATGTCCTTTATGGTTAACTTACCCAAATGAATTAAATAATTGTGTTAAAAGACTCATTTAAAACTTGCCAAGTGTGAGGGAGAGACCTTATTCAACATTTTCAGATCAATAACCACTCATAAATATACCAATCAATTCATTCTCAACCATCACAAAAACAAAGTGTTGTGACTACAAACCCTAATCATATTTACTTCAAAATGTATACACTATTGTTCTAAGGCATACCCACTTATATACACGCTTCCTCTGTATCACACCTACATACATATATCATTATAATGAGCACTAAATCATCAATCACTAAACCATACATATATGATTCCACCAATCAGTGTTCCATTCCACATTTAACCCAATCAACATTGTGAGACACAGATCATCAAGACAAAGTCATCATTGACAAAAAGTAGCAAACATAATAGAACTCATCAAATGTCATCATAAAGCCACACTGCAAACATTAGGACATATAAAAAGCATACATAAAGCATATTTGTGTATGTATGTGACCACCATGCATAACACTCACATATATATTTCAACATATAGAATAAATTCGTAGTATTTATATGTGACTATACAAAATGAGATTCAAGTATGTACGCCACTATTTGAAGAGAAACATGCGTATAGATGTGAAAAATTTTGCTGCAACCACAAATTCACTCTCCACAAACTTTACTTTCAAAATTATAGTCTTAAGAATACTTTATTTAGATCACAACATCATTATAACTACGTATTCATCAGTATTATCTACTTTGACATTTGCAACAAGTAAATTAATTAAACATATATGGCAGCACACTTTCACATCTTTGAAATATTAGTCTTGTCCTTGCTCCTTGGTGTGGAACTATTTTAGATCAAATCACACATGAATAAACTATCACTTGCACACCCAATACCTTGGTCTCCATCACCATATATAGTATTTTCCCTAGCCATTACCTCAGGTAAATATCTTGGTAATGTTGTAAGTATCAGTTGAAGGGAACAAATAATTGTTGTTTCTCCAATTACTATGTTCCAATACCATGGTAAAGACCCCTGGTATCCAGATTACCATGGCTTGGATTATGTACGTCACTTTTACTCATGAGACCCTAGTATGTACATGACCTTTATTCATAGGAAACATGTATACTTTCTTGAATGTTTGCGTTTGTCATCCAAATGTCATTGAATTGTCATTCCTTTGTCGATTTCCTCTATAGTGTTAGCACCTAAATCCATCTCATGCTAAAAGAAGGCAAAATTCAGGGTAACCACAAACCACGCTTAGTCTGGTAGCTAGCCCTACCAGAACAAGAGAGGGCTCTCTCCAAGTCACACTCAGTGAATATGTAAATGAAATGGCCTGAGATGACTTACAATGAACTATTTGTCTTAGGCTAGTAAGTAAAAATGAATATAAGGAGTGATTTTTATGAATGAATTTGTTTCTAGGATGTTATGGGACTACTGGACCTCAATGAACAGAGAACTTAACATAAAGGCACAGATTATTTCGTGACGCAAGGTAGGCGGAAAGCATAGCAATTTTAGTTTTAAGATATGGCGGAATGGAAAGATTGATGAAGAAGGTGAAAAGGGCATGGGCAACATGAATCCTTTTCAACAGAAGAATGAACACTGTACATGAAATTTTCCCACAGGTAGAGCAATAAAATTGAATTCTACCTAATCT
>APFE030816866.1:18390-50024 GCA_000404065.3 Pinus taeda | reverse complement strand
ACGAGAACATGGAAAATGCATTCTCCACAAAGAATAGGGGACGAGGAAGAAGTACAGGATAAGTTCATAATCAATTGACTCAGAATTAGAATACAAATAAGAAAAATTCACAAGAATATGAATTCATTTCAAGAGGTAGAAGAAGAAGTTCAAGCCAATTTAGAGGAGGAAGCAAAGAAGGATCTCATGTAAAAGGAAGAGAAAGAGATGGGAGCACAAATGGATATCAAGAAAGACAAGGACCATAGTATTATTATTATCACAAATTTAGTCAGCTTGATGAAGATTTCTATGAATAAATGAGAGATAATGAACATAAAGGTGTTAATATAGTTGTTGAATAAATTAAAAATGATAAGTTATTCATATCAAGTTTGATGCAACACAGTCAAGAAATTTATGCATGATATATTGACTCGAGACACTCAACTCATATGACATCTAAGGATGAGTTGTTTAATATAATTAATGACACTTATGGTGGTGATAGTGTCTTAAAATTGAAAGGGAAAGGTATAGTTGCAATTGTAGCATTGCATGTGGAAAATAAGCTTATCCATGGCAAATTGAACATTGAGGAAGAATATACTTTATATGGGATAGATGTTGGAGAAAAACTAAAATTTAATATTTGATAATAAAGAATGTGTAGTCATGCATCACTTGACTAAAAATGAAATTATAGCAAGAGAATAAATTACTGAAGACATAATTTTCAAGCCCTTTTTTATTCAAGCAACTCACATAGTTTGAATGCGACAAAGGAAGTAAATAGTGTTATTTGGAATTTATGGTAAGGACACTTGAATTTTCAAATTTTGATTTTTTTAAGGAATAATAATAAGGTGTATGGTATTATGTCAAAGTGGATGTAGTTCAGTAGAATACTTCTTCCAGTCTACCTCCACTCCTCTGATCAAGGTAGTTTTCCAGGGCATCAGAAGCCATGACTATGGCTCCTCTGTCTTCCTGATCTGTAGACTTGAAAGATCTCATCAGCAGGTTTGTCCAGTCGTCAGTGGTTGCAGGATGCAGTGGAATGCAGATACAAATAGGGATTTCTTGGATGGGTGGCTTAAATTCAAAATCAAGCATTTCACAGACTGCAGGGAATTCCATGTTGGAAATGTGCCCCACATAATTGAACAAATGGCACCCACTTCTTATGCATTGCAGAGATGACAGTATGCACAGGGTATCCGACACTTGTTGTAGTGTTCCAGGCATCCTCTTACCAAGTGAGATTGTGATATCTCTGACTGTCCTGAATACAATGCAATTACAATGGCATCCAAGGATGTTATGTGAACAAATCTCTTGAATGGCACTTGCACATTCGGATGGAATTTGGATTGAAGGAGATGTTAATGCATCTTTTAAAGGAGCACATTGGAGCAATATGGAGGCCACATCATGGGCATTGCATATATATTTCATGAATTGTTGGATGGAAGAATTGATGTATCCATTGACAACATTACAACAGAAGCTTGACTAAATTCATGTGTGGTGGTCAGTCCAAACTTATATATGTCTTTGATTTTGGGACCTGTGAGGGTGGCCATGAGATCCCTGGTACCCATTTCCAAATAAAGTCTTCCTCTTAACAAGCTTGTAATAAAGAGTGCCAGATTGCCTAAACAGGCCAGTCCCACATCACTTAAATTAACTGATCCTGTCACAGTGTCACTTAGTTCGAGCTATGCTACGACAATAGCAGATAACCACAGTAATGAAATAAAAAACTTTACCACTAACAACTGGATCATCATATATATGCTTCCCAGCCCATCTTTGAACACACCCATTTCAGTCTAACTGAAAGTTTTTCTGTACTTACCTTTACAGAAGCTCCTATTAATTCACTGGATCGAGGTTGTGCCTAATCATAAATAAGAATTTATCTAATCAACTAATCATATCAAGAACAAAGTTGATCAAGTAATCATAAACAATAATTTATCTTCCTCTGCTCAATCTATACTGTGCCTTAATTTTTTTCATAGCAAAGTGGGACAAATGATATGTTTGTTGATGGCTTTTCTTATGATATCGGAGTTTTAAATCTTGTAATTGGCTTACTATAAAAATTTTGTTTCAATATCTAATTTCATTCTGATATAAAAGTGTTAAATTTTTATACTAAAGTGATTCATTCCTTGACACCTAATTTCATTTTAACATAAAAGTGCTAAATTATTGTACTAAAGTAGTCCAGATAAGACGATTTCCTTGGACGGCAACCCAATGTTGGTAATAAAAATAGTATGCTCTATAATTTCCAATATGAAGATCAACCTCTCTGCATTTTCCCAGCCTCAGAAAGACAGCACAGAGGTTGTTTTAATGCCTAGTGAATGTGGTATTGCCCTCAACAGTGATAAAGGCTCCCACAATATCAAACATTGCTAAATTAGTAAATAAAAAGAATGGACTAATTACTGAAACAGTAAACAAATTTTTTGGCACAATAAGAAAGGTAGAAAAAGAATGGATACACTACTGAATCAGAAAACAAAGTTCAAAGTTGAGAGGCTAAGAAGTGAATGAAAAAGGATGGATACATTGCACAATCTGGAATGGAAATTTGAAAAAAAAACAGATATCCCTTGTTGGCATCACTGATGTTGATAGATCTGAGGTGGAGGTGAAGTTAGATTAACAAATTCCTGCTGCTGTTGGATTCACAGACCGGTTCAAGCTCTGCAAATGGCCAATGGAATATCCAATAGGCTCTACCCCATAATTCATAATATTCAAAGTGGGTTCTCTGTCAGTAATGGGTTGTCTGTAGGGATCCCTAATCATCGTGTCTCTGAGGTCATTGGTACCAATCAAGGAGAAAGGGTAGGCGGCATTTCCCTACCTCCCATGTGAATGGGGACAGATTGGCGGAGAGCAAACGTCGAGGAAGGAAACAATGTTGATGAGAATGGTAAGGGGAAAGAGTTGTAAAGCCTTGCAGAGATTCCAATGTGTAATAAGTGTGGCCTGAAGATAACCTTGATAAAGGAGCCCTTGCACCGCCATTATTCTCTGTATAATCCATTTGGGACACTCCATTGGGCACATGAATCCGTATAGAAGAGAATTTACCACCAGAAGTGGAAACATATTGCTCTGTTGGTTGATCCTCGGGGCTGTTCCTCTTTCGGTCATTTGTTCATGAATTACATCAAAATTGCAACAAAACAAGTTAGTCCACATTAATAAACTGAACTTTTCTGGATCCAACACGTGAATCTACCCGCCTAGGCACTTGCAAGAAATGTTGCATGGGAGACTGTAATGTACAGTGAACACTGAGTACCTGGAGAAGCAATATTTCCATCAAGTTTAGACAAATGAATTTGCTCATAAGACAATTTACCAGCACAAATGGAAACATCCCACTCTGTTCGTTGATCCCCGCTCAGTTTTACAGAGGCCCCTTGCTACGAGAATGGAAGATATGAAATATTGGCTCTCTTCAGATATATCACCAATCTCAGTGAAACCCAAATGGGGAAGTTCAATTCGTCTCAATTGCCACCAAATGAGACCAGAGAAACATAGCATATGAAATTAAAATATACTAGAAGAGGGTATGAATATGAAGAAAACCAGGAGTAAATTATGAACATAACAAGAAGCAGCAAACAATAACATGAAGGGCAGATTATGAATATAACAAGAAGAAACAAACAATAACAAATAGAGATGTTTATCCTACTTGGTGGAAGGTCGCTAATGAATTTTTTGAATTGCGCAGCCTTTGTGGTCAGTATGATACAATGAGCAAACAAAACCTCTCGCCTTTCAGTTAAACTAGGCTTGTTTTCAAGTTCCTTTCTATTGCCTCCTACCATAGTGCAAAACCAACCAAAGAACTATCAGTTTTCTGTTTCATTTGAATTAAAAGGAAAAATTTGAGAAAGCTTATTCCATTTTGGGTGATCTTGCATTTAGTTAATCATTTTGCGCAATTCTGTCTATTCCCAAACTTCTTGAGTATTTTTATGCCCATCAAAATTCAGTATGATATAGAGTTGATTTGGAGGCCACTAGGTTGATGGCTCTAGAGTCGCAATTCCAAGTTCCCACTTAGACTGTAGGTTGCAAATACAGCAAGATAAAAATAACAGATATGTTCCATAAGATACAATGCAACATCATTGAAATGTAAAGCTTGTACATATATTAAATAGGTTACATAAAAATAGACAGTATCTCTGCTATCAACAAGTTGTGGCCAAGCATAACTACTAATGCTCTGAAGATTAGCCATTCTCTTGATGATTTTGCTTACAAATAGGACTGGGAATAATGATTTGATTTCCCTGACTTAACAAAATCTATATTTTCATCTTCGTTATCCAAATAACTGGCAACCTAAGCCAGCAAAAACAAATCACAATGTGCCCAACTTTAATCCCTAGTGCGTTGTGCAGTAACTATGCATGTGGGGTAACCATTTCTTCAAAATCCCTTGGGACTTGTAGGCATACATGGCCTTATACAATTTAGGTGGGGACATGGAACAGACCATGGAAAATATGGAAACCCTGATGAACTCACCAATGAACTAGGATATGATTGACAAGATACTCATTTGGATTTAAGAGATCTGTGGTTCGTATCTTTTGAATCAGTTACCGGAGAACCCACAGTATGAACATTTTTATGCCAACATTTCAAATCCCAACTGGGATCCATCATCAGGACTTATGAATGATGATAGAAGAAGAGCTGCTTAGAAGGTAATAAATAATGATGTGAAAACATTTTTTGATAAGCAGAGGTCGGCTTGAATGATTAATTTTAATTAATTTAATTAATTATTTATTCAGTGGTTTATTTATTTGCTGAGTTTTTATATATTAATTTTTAAAAATGTTCATACTGTGGGTTCTCCGGTAATTGATTCAAAAGATACTCATTTATTGGAAAAATAGAACAATGCTTCTTTCAGAAGCCAAGAAAAATGACCATATCTTTGCAATTCCTTTGTTGTTTTGACTGAAAACGTAAATACCATTGGATTCTCTCCATCCTTATGCTTTTCCACTTTCCATCCTTCTACTTTTCCACTTTCCAGACAACTTTATCAAAACCTATTTTCCCACCTGTATTAAAACAAGCAATAATGCAAGAAAAGTTGACAGATACGTTCCATAAAATGCAATACAACATCATTGAGATGTAAAGTTTGAACATATATTAAATAGGTTACATAAAAATGGAAAGTATCTATGCAATTAACAAGTTGTGACCAAGCATAGATACTAATGCTCTGAAGATTATTCATTCTCTTGACGATTTCAAATGTAGTTCCTTCAACGAGAAGAATCTCCCCTATCTTAATCAAGTTCTCATCCACAGGGGTTTCGTGGGAGCCCCACATTTGAACAGAATGGTTAAGTATATCTCCACTGTTGTGGCCTACTAAATTCCAATATGTTTGCTGAGCCAAGCTCATTGTTGTTGGTTTATTTCATGGTACAACCTCCATATCAAGTCGCAATTCCAAGTTCCCACTTAGATCATAGACCACCTACACAATACCAAAAGTCTGAGATCATGCGCCATGTTCCTAGCAATAACTATAAAAACATTTTATAAAGGGGTAAATGACAGTTTTTCCTCGGACGAAGGCTAAGAGTTATTTAGAAAATGAGCTTTTGAAAATAAAATTGTACCTGAGGCTGATATTATGAAGGACAGAATCAGAGAAATTTCTTCGAATTGCGAAGGCTTGCCATTGGCGATAAATGCAATACAACACCATTGAGATGTAAAGTTTGAACATATATTAAATAGGTTACATAAAAATGGAAAGTATCTCTGCAATTAACAAGTTGTGACCAAGCATAGATACTAATGCTCTGAAGATTATTCATTCTCTTGACGATTTCAAATGTAGTTCCTTCAATGAGAAGAATCTCCCCTATCTGAATCAAGTTCTCATCCACAGGGGTTTCGTGGGAGCCCCACATTTGAACAGAATGGTTAAGTATATCTCCACTGTTGTGGCCTACTAAATGCCAATATGTTTGCTGAGCCAAGCTCATTGTTGTTGGTTTATTTCATGGTACAACCTCCATATCAAGTCGCAATTCCAAGTTCCCACTTAGATCATAAACCACCTACACAATACCAAAAGTCTGAGATCATGCGCCATGTTCCTAGCAATAACTATAAAAACATTTTACAAAGGGTTAAATGACATTTTTTCCTCAGACGAAGGCTAAGAGTTATTTAGAAAATGGGCTTTTGAAAATAAAATTGTACCTGAGGCTGATATTATGAAGGACAGAATCAGAGAAATTTCTTCGAATTGCAAAGGCTTGCCATTGGCGATAAATGCAGTTGTTGGAGCCATGAGTTTCAAAAAGACTGAAGATGAGTGGAGCCTCTCCATTCGTCCAAAAAAATGGCAAAATCAAGGTCATTTTGCATGAAAATTTACTGTAATTTTTATCAGAAATTTGGAGGCACTGGAAGAATCATCAAACTTTTATAAAGAAAATGAAATGCTATTTTTGTTGCAGACGGACCACAATATATTATATTTAAAAAAATTGACTACCTTATTTTTAAAAAGTAGTATAAATTTGCTAGTTTCAGTCACAAAAAACAACACATTTGAATTTCAGGAAACAAATTAGCATCAGAAAATTGAAAAACTCTGCGTGTGAGTCCATCAGGTTTATTATTCAATGAAGAGTCAAGACAACAAACAATAAGAAAAATGCCTATAAAGGCTTGATGGTTTCTAAAACCAAACCATTTGCATCGGTATGTGTGGCTAGCTTCCATCCCAGAGAAGAAAAAGACTAATCATTATTTTGTTTGTGGCACTACTGAAATTGATAGACGCATGGGCATTTTCCTGCAGTTTTTTCCATCCGTAGACAGGAAGGGCACTGCAAATTATTGGCCTACATATACATTTGTTGCGGAAAGCAGGGTAGGACATCAAATTTCTAGCCTGTTGTGTGGTGGTTTATTGGGGGAAAGAAAACATGAAACAGAGGAAGTACCATCCATATAATAGATCAAATCCTCTGCATCTACTGAAGTAAAAGATTGGATTCTCTCCATCCTTCTGCTTTTCCACTTTCCAGACAACTTTCTCAAAACCTATTTTCCCACCTGTATTAAAACAAGCAATAATGCAAGAAAATTTGACAGATACGTTCTGTAAGATGCAATACAACATCATTGAGATGTAAAGTTTGAACATATATTAAATAGGTTACATAAAAATGGAAAGTATCTCTGCAATTAACAAGTTGTGACCAAGCATAGATACTAATGCTCTGAAGATTATTCATTCTCTTGACGATTTCAAATGCAGTTATTTCAACGAAAAGAATCTCCCCTATCTGAATCAAGTTCTCATCCACAGGGGTTTTGTGGGAGCCCCACATTTGAACAGAATGGTTAAGTATATCTCCACTGTTGTGGCCTACTAAATTCCAATATGTTTGCTGAGCCAAGCTCATTGCTGTTGGTTTATTTCTTGGTACAACCTCCATATCAAGTCGCAATTCCAAGTTCCCACTTAGATCATAGACTACCTACATAATACCAAAAGTCTAAGATCATGCACCATGTTCCTAGCAATAACTATAAAAACATTTTACAAAGGGGTAAATGACAGTTTTTCCTCAGACGAAGGCTGAGAGCTATTTAGAAAATGAGCTTTTGAAAATAAAATTGTACCTGAGGCTGATATTATGAAGGATAGAATCAGAGAAATTTCTTCGAATTGCAAAGGCTTGCCATTGGCGATAAATGCAGTTGTTGGAGCCATGAGTTTCAAAAGGACTGAAGATGAGTGGAGCCTCTCCATTCGTCCAAAAAAATGGCAAAATCGAGGCCATTTTGCATGAAAATTTACTGTAATTTTTATCAGAAATTTGGAGGCAATGGAAGAATCATCAAACTTTTATAAAGAAAACGAAATGCTAGTTTTGTTGCAAACAGACCACAATATATTATATTTAAAAAAATTGACTACCTTCTTTTTAAAAAGTAGTATAAATTTGATAGTTTCAGTCACAAAAAACAACACATTTGAATTTCAGGAAACAAATTAGCATCAGAAAATTGAAAACCTCTACGTGTGAGTCCATCAGGTTTATTATTCAATGAAGAGTCAAGACAACAAACAATAAGTAAAATGCCTATAAAGTCTTGATGGTTACTAAAACCAAACCATTTTTATCGTTATGTGTGGCTAGCTTCCATCCTAGAGAAGAAAAAGACTCATCAATATTTTGTTTGTGGCATTACTGAAAATTGATAGACGCATGGGCATTTTCCTGTAGTTTTTGCCATCCGTAGACAGGAAGGGCACTGCAAATAATTGGCCTCCATATACATTTGTTGCGGAAAGTAGGGTAGGACATCAAATTTCTAGCATGTTGTGTGGTGGTTTATTGGGGGAAAGCAAAAATGAAACAGAGGAAGTACCATCCATATAATAGATCAAATCCTCTGCATCTACTGAAGTAAAAGATTGGATTCTCTCCATCCTTCTACTTTTCCACTTTCCAAACAACTTTCTCAAAACCTATTTTCCCACCTGTATTAAAACAGGCAATAATGCAAGAAAATTTGACAGATACGTTCCGTAAGATGCAATACAACATCATTGAGATGTAAAGTTTGAACATATATTAAATAGGTTACATAAAAATGGAAAGTATCTCTACAATTAACAAGTTGTGACCAAGCATAGATACTAATGCTCTGAAGATTATTCATTCTCTTGACGATTTCAAATGCAGTTACTTCAACGAGAAGAATCTCCCCTATCTGAATCAAGTTCTCATCCACAGGGGTTTTGTGGGAGCCCCATATTTGAATAGAATGGTTAAGTATATCTCCACTGTTTTAGCCCACTAAATTCCAATATGTTTGCTGAGCCAAGCTCATTGTTGTTGGTTTATTTCTTGGTACAACCTCCATATCAAGTCGCAATTCCAAGTTCCCACTTATATCATAGACTACCTACACAATACCAAAAGTCTGAGATCATGCACCATGTTCCTAGCAATAACTATAAAAACATTTTACAAAGGGGTAAATGAAAGTTTTTCCTCAGACGAAGGCTAAGAGCTATTTAGAAAATGATCTTTTGAAAATAAAATTGTACCTGAGGCTGATATTATGAAGGATAGAATCAGAGAAATTTCTTCGAATTGCAAAGGCTTGCCATTGGCGATAAATGCAGTTGTTTGAGCCATGAGTTTCAAAAGGCCTGAAGATGAGTGGAGCCTCTCCATTAGTCCAAAAAAATGGCAAAATCGAGGCCATTTTGCATGAAAATTTACTGTAATTTTTATCAGAAATTTGGAGGCACTAGAAGAATCATCAAACTTTTATAAAGAAAACGAAATGCTAGTTTTGTTGCAGACAGACCACAATATATTATATTTAAAAAAATTGACTACCTTATTTTTAAAAAAGTAGTATAAATTTGATAGTTTCAGTCACAAAAAACAACACATTTGAATTTCAGGAAACAAATTAGCATCAAAAAATTGAAAACCTCTACGTGTGAGTCCATCAGGTTTATTATTCAATGAAGAGTCAAGACAACAAACAATAAGCAAAATGCCTATAAAGGCATGATGGTTACTAAAACGAAATGAAACAGAGGAAGTACCATCCATATAATAGATCAAATCCTCTGCATCTACTGAAGTAAAAGATTGGATTCTCTCCATCCTTCTGCTTTTCCACTTTCCAGACAACTTTCTCAAAACCTATTTTCCCACCTGTATTAAAACAGGCAATAATGCAAGAAAATTTGACAGATACGTTCCGTAAGATGCAATACAACATCATTGAGATGTAAAGTTTGAACATATATTAAATAGGTTACATAAAAATGGAAAGTATCTCTACAATTAACAAGTTGTGACCAAGCATAGATACTAATGCTCTGAAGATTATTCATTCTCTTGATGATTTCAAATGCAGTTACTTCAACGAGAAGAATCTCCCCTATCTGAATCAAGTTCTCATCCACAGGGGTTTTGTGGGAGCCGCACATTTGAATAGAATGGTTAAGTATATCTCCACTGTTGTAGCCTACTAAATTCCAATATGTTTGTTGAGCCAAGCTCATTGTTGTTGGTTTATTTCTTGGTACAATCTCCATATCAAGTCGCAATTCCAAGTTCCCACTTAGATCATAGACTACCTACACAATACCAAAAGTCTGAGATCATGCACCATGTTCCTAGCAATAACTATAAAAACATTTTACAAAGGGGTAAATGACAGTTTTTCCTCAGACGAAGGCTAAGAGCTATTTAGAAAATGATCTTTTGAAAATAAAATTGTACCTGAGGCTGATATTATGAAGGACAGAATCAGAGAAATTTCTTCGAATTGCAAAGGCTTGCCATTGGCGATAAATGCAGTTGTTCGAGCCATGAGTTTCAAAAGGACTGAAGATGAGTGGAGCCTCTCCATTCGTCCAAAAAAATGGCAAAATCGAGGCCATTTTGCATGAAAATTTACTGTAATTTTTATCAGAAATTTGGAGGCACTGGAAGAATCATCAAACTTTTATAAAGAAAACGAAATGCTAGTTTTGTTGCAGACAGACCACAATATATTATATTTAAAAAAATTGACTACCTTATTTTTAAAAAGTAGTATAAATTTGATAGTTTCAGTCACAAAAAACAACACATTTGAATTTCAGGAAACAAATTAGCATCAAAAAATTGAAAACCTCTACATGTGAGTCCATCAGGTTTATTATTCAATGAAGAGTCAAGACAACAAACAATAAGCAAAATGCCTATAAAGGCATGATGGTTACTAAAACCAAACCATTTTTATCGGTATGTGTGGCTAGCTTCCATCCCAGAGAAGAAAAAGACTAATCAATATTTTGTTTGTGGCATTACTGAAAATTGATAGACGCATGGGCATTTTCTTGTAGTTTTTGCCATCCGTAGACAGGAAGGGCACTGCAAATAATTGGCCTACATATACATTTGTTACGGAAAGCAGGGTAGGACATCAAATTTCTAGCCTTTTGTGTGGTGGTTTATTGGGGGAAAGCAAACATGCAATAGAAGAAGTACCATCCATATAATAGATCAAATCCTCTGCATCTACTGAAGTAAAAGAAGTCTCACCATTTCTATCTCAGGTAATAGCCATTTGTAGGAGTCTCATCAGTAATGATGTTATTGTTGGAATGCTGCAATTGCACAAATGGATTTAACTCGCAGCCTACCACAGGAATATCAGAAGGAAGGTGCATTCTGAACACGCTCAACATCGTTTCAGGTCTCCGATATGCAGTCAACGGATTGGTGAATGGAAATGATACTGCCAGTAACAGTAGTAGTATTATAGATGCCGGTACTCCACTTTTCTCTGTCAATATCCAAGGGTTAAGCACAGGAGTCGCGAGGCCGATCCTCCATCAGACACCATTACTAACCCAATATAAGATCCATCCACTTTTAATTCAAAGGCCTGCGGAGAACCCAACCTTTTATTGTTTAATTTATTAAATTGTGACCGACCACTTACGGGCACTTTCCCAAATACCAAGCATCGCTGAGGACTCATTGGGTGTCACTTTATACCAGAGGATTTCGTATGGGCTGTCTGTTAGAATCAGGTGTTGAGCCCTAAAACTGTAAAACAAAGCCGAAGACCACCAAAAAGAGAATTCCTTCAAATGCGAACCCAAATCCAGGACGCAACTCCTCATTCATCCTAATTATCAGAAGCTGAAATTTGGGTGAGATTACCTTGTTCATTCAAGGAAAGCTGAGAACAACCAGAGCATACCTTATTCGTTCAAGGAAAGCCCAGAATAAAGAGGGTTTGGCAGGGGAGATTCGAACTGCGCTAGGTAGACGGACTGGCTAGGTAGATGGACGGGCTGTTTTTTGGACGGCAAAGAATTGTTGAATCGTCTAACAATAGATCTAACGGTTAAGATTAGGACAGAAAGACATTTAGGGGAGTTCATTTCAGAGGGAAACGCCTTACGGCGTAATTAAAATTAAAATTTTTAGGTTTCAAATTTTAATTTACATTATAAACATTTAGTTTTATATTGAATAATATGTGTTTAAATTTTTTGAAAATGATATTTTTTAGGTCTATGAACATTATTTCATTTTGACTTGCTACTTTCTTTCTTTTTTTATCTTTGTTCTATTTTTTTTAATTTTTAGAAATTTGTTTATTAGCTTTCTTTACAATATATTTATTTTATTTTATTTTGTATTTTAAAAATTATTCTAAAAAAAATGGATCTTGGCTTCTTATCTAAAGAAACATTGTTCTTCTTGTTATAATGTTTTTCTATATTTACAACTTACAATATTATTTCAATTGGATGTGACTTTCAAGTATAGACTTGTTTCCCACCGTTGTATATGTATTTTTGTTTTATGAAATATTTGTTGTAATGTTGTTTCAATTTTGTTTATGGAATTCAAAGATCTAGTGGTACTTTTAATTTACATTATGAATATTTATTTTTGGATTTAATAGTTTGTGTTTAAATATTTTGTAGCTGACACCTTTTTCTTTGAATAATTTGAGTAATAACACAACCTTCCTATATCCCCAACCCTATTTCCATTTCCTTGGTGTCCCTATTCCACTTTCATTAGATGAACTATTACATTGTTTTGGATCATTATGCCCAATAAACATGCTTGGATCCAACATAACATGGTGTATCACTGAGAGCAAGGGACCAACAAAGAGCGGAGAGCTCAATTTCATTATTCAGAGAACTCACCCTTTAGCATGTCTAGGAGGAGATATGATAAGTGGAGTGAGAAGTAGCTACAAGTGTCATTATTTGGCTCATTCATAAGTGTTGGATGAGGAGGTAGATTGAGCCCTAGACATTGGCCACACTAAGGGTCGCTATAACCAATACATGTACATAGTCAACTCTTAAGACGAGATGTAGCTGAATATGTGTTTTGTGGATTGCAGAATTAGGAAAATAGAGACTCATTTAGGCATTCACATGACCCAAGCTACTCCCCATGTAGATATAAGAAGCCCATTCTAGTGGAGGCCTATGAATTTGATAAGTCTTGGTGATAGTTTCCATGTTATTTACTTTTTCAATTTATATTCTATATTTTTCTATTTTTAGTTAAAAATGGCCCTAGAGGTCTAACACATAGAAGTCAGTGGCATTGAGCAACATAGAGGTAGAGTATATGCCAGCTAGTCAGGTAGGTTGTGAGGAACTATGGCTTTGCAAGATGTTATTTGGTTTATTTGGTCAAAGGAAAAGACCATCTATGATATATTATGATAATCATAGTTGTATTAAACTATGAGAATCTAGTATTTCATGACTGGTTAAAGCGCATTGAGATCAAATACCACTTCATCAAATACTGGCTTCAGAGGGCAGTTGTGAAGATTGAGTATATATTCATTGATGAACAGGTAGTAGACCTTCTCACCAAGTCATTTCCAAGAGAAAGGCATGTTCTTTAGAGACAAAATGGGAGTGGTGAGAAAAACCTTCCTCGGTAAGAGGGAGTGTTGAAAATGGTACCAAGGAGGTGTTTCCAAGGAATTTCTCCTTTTAGTCTAGGGTGACACATTAGTCATCTTTTGTCTAAATGATATTATGGGTTTATTAATCTCAAGGAGGATAAAGTACTTTTTATGTGTAGTTGTACTAAGTAATTTAAGTTATTAAAGTCACATGTATTATAAAAGTCAATTTATGTGAAAGTACTAAAGTACACTTTATATTATTAAAGTGACTTTTATATTCTAAAAGAGACTTTATGAGGAAAAAGTGGCCATGGCACTAAAACATTAGAAGTATTAGGGGTGCTCATTAATAGAAAGGGGGACCACATTAAAGGGGTTAAGAGGAAATGATTTCCACCCTTGATCTAATGAGATGAGATTTAATCCCAACCATTAGATCTAAGGGTTAGCGTTTTCATCTTATTAAGAAGATACAAGGAAGGAAAAATGATATTGAGCTCATTCATTATTCTCATGATAGAATTGAGAAGAGGAGAAATGAGTAACTTGAAGGGAGGATAAATTGTTGAACTCTGAAAGGAGGGTTCAAATTTCTAGAGAGTTTCCTAGATCGAACTTCTAGTAGAGATATATGGCACGAGTTTCCAAGAATTTTATATCAACATTTTGTTGAAAAAAGTAACAATGTTCGGTCTTCAATAATGTACTTATCAAAAGAATAAAGAAAAGAATTTCTATTATTGTAACAATGACTTATTAACGCACATGTTTCATGCTTGGGTCATCACCATATTAGTCAAAGTCCCCATTGTTGACTCCTAGGCTTATTATTGAGTATATAGAGTCATTGTACATTTGAAGATACCCTTCTTGGGCTTTCAGATCATGTAAAAAGGATTTGTATCAAGTAAAATATGAATTATGTGTCCTCCACATCATGTCGGCCTAGAGACCCTCATTCAACCCACTAGAAGGCTATATAAAGAAGGAAGTCGAAGTCATTTGGAAGCATCACTCTCACAAGCAATTCGATATCTTCTGGTAAATGCTGGGGATGTGAAGTCTGTTGCCGGAAGGAGGAAAGAAGTGCAATTTTGGGAAAATCTCTAGAGAAGATGGAAATCGAAGTTTTGGTGCCTCTCTCTCTCTCTCTGTTTCGTGGTATAATTTAGGAGATTGAAGTTTCCCAAGGTTTTGTTTCTGCCAGAATCTTCATGGTGCTGGAATCTGCCAAATAGTCGAAGTTGCTGGAAAGGGAGGTCGAATATTTTAGAAGCTGCCTTGGTATAGAGTGATGAGTCTCAAAGAATACTATTGAAAGGAATAATTAATTTGACTGGATTTTCCCCTCGAGTGATCTGGACTTAAACAGGAACGCAACAAAATACAAAGATAACCATATACACAAAGATGCAGCAGAAATAATGCTTCATTTCATTAATGGAAAATACTGAAATATGCTTACAAACAGTAATGGAAATAAACTAGCTAGGCGATGGTAGCTTATCTCTAAGAAGAGATGTGGTGGCTACATGCCTCTGAATTTTGTTACAATGAGGCTCGAACGCCTATTTATTATTTAGAAACAATGGAAAACCCTTCACATCCCAAAACCTAACCCTAGAAGATGAAACGCCAAATTGTGGGCCTCGTTTGGGTAAATTGGTAAATCAATTTCTCGGGGTCGCAACTTTGGCATACGATCTCCGTTTGACGCGTACGATAGCTCGTTAGAAAGATCTATCCGAGAAATACCACTTTGGGAAGGGAAACATTAGTGCATGGACCAATGTTGCCCCCAGATTTCCCAAAAAAACGTCGTTTAAGGCCTCAAAACGGCTCTAGAAGTTCATGACCCGAAAAACTGCTAAAATAGTAAGTTGTGCTACAATTTAGGAAACTGAAAAAACTGAAAGAGACCATTGTGGGGTTCTAAATGGGATAGGTGGGTGGCCACCAACATCCACCTGGATCATTCCTTCCCCCTTAGGAAGCAATGGTCCCCATTGCATTGAGTTCCTCCATCTGCTGAACTTGTCCTGCAATCTCTGATGTGTCCAGTAATGGTGGGAAGCATGGTCGATGACGGTTCACATTGAACACTTGGTGCAGGCGAAGGAATGAAGGGATGATGTGCTCCAAAGCATTGTTCCCCATAGCCTTGGTACTGTTGTAAGGACCTTGTTGGAGTGTTCTGAGCTTCTGATGGGTTCTGGCAAGGCGTTCTTTTTGTCGATGCAACCAGACTTTGTCGCCCACCTGAAACTTGTGTGGTACCCCTATGGGTGAGCAGAAGTTGTTCATGTGTTCTTTCACGACCATATCCCTTTGTTGCTGTTGCAGTGTGGAGGAACCCTTTGTGGGGATCATGGATTAGCAACAATCTTCACCTTACTTTGGGAGTGAACCAGACAGATGAATTTCCTGGTCTGGGAGATGAGCTTGCTGCCTTTCTTAGCAGTGATCAAAGACGTGGTGGTAGGTGGGGCTACCTCCAGTATCTTGTATAATGAATCACCCAAAGAAATAATGGCAATGTGAGGCCTTGACTCATACACAACATGTCACCTCCACAAGTATGGTTGGCCTAATAGTGCATCACAAACATCCAGAGGTGTAACATCACACAATACCTCGTCTGTGAAGGGCTTGATGCTGTAGGGAAGGCGGCACTGCTGGCGAAATTTGAGATCTCGTCCTTCATGAAGCCACTTGATACTATACGACTGCGGGTGTGGTGTAGTCAATAGGCCCAACCACTTCACGACCTCTACAGGTTGTCCTATTTTTGCAACTTATTACGAAACTTCAATCTGATGCTCAGAAGGAAAGTTGTGATGATTTTCCAAGGTCACCTGTTTGGGATGTAATTTGGGACATTGCAAAAGCCCTAAATGTCTTGGACTATATCTCCGAAAATATAGCGAAACAGGATCTGAAATTTGGGCCTGAGCTTCACCAATATTTCGGCTAAAATGGGTTTTAATTTCAGAATCTAAACCTTCGTAGAAAACAAATTATAGCAAAAATTCCACGATGACTAGTTTGAGGTGGAATTTTGGAGCTTGCAAAAACCCTAACTTCTTCAGATCATAGCTCCAACAATATAGCGTAACAAGATCTGAAATTTGTACCCAACGTTCAGTGCGATTTCGGCTCAAATGGATTTTTTTCTAGCTTCTGAAACGTCACAGAAAAAATTATAGCGAAAATTCCACGGTGCCCTGTTTGGAGCAGTGAAACCCTAGAATTTAAAGCTCTAATACCAAATGTTATGAAACCAGCTCACAAAAAGATAGAAAAGAAAGATCAATGCCTTAGAATCCAGTCTCTTCGAGGGGAAACCTCCTTTAGATTACATAAATGAACAATTCTTGGATGATACAAATGACAAGACCTCCTTTCTATATATAGGAGTCTAAGGGGTCATAATATAATCAGAGCCGACATAACAATAATAATGTAAGGGCACAATAATAACAATAGTGGGCTTCTATGGGGCACAAAGATAACAATATGGGAACTACATGGGCACAACAATATAATAAGGGGGTTTCACTAATAACAATAAGGGGTTACACTAGTTTTCTCTTTTTTTTGCAAATGAGGAAAAGCACAAGGGTAAGGAGTCCTGATCAAGAAGTTCATTGTCTTCATCATGCTCAATATCAAAATTGAGAGACAGTTGATTTCTAATCTTGGGAAAGTTTTCTCTCAGAAATTGAAATGAAGCGAAACATAAGTGCAAAGACCTTTCACCTGCTTTGAAATTTTCTGCATTTTCTTCATTTCTATCATGATTGATATGCATATGATGATTCTTATATTTGAGTTGTTGTAACTGAGCTTCCTCCTCCCAAAAACATGTCGATGATTGCTTTGAAGAGTTGGCCTCAATTTTGGCAACATAGTCATCATCATACTAATCATACTTGGGTAAATCATCCATATAAGTAATGTCATCAAGCATGCATATTGAATCAACTAATTGCTTCTCCACAAGCTGATTTTTCATTTCATCTTCGTATGTGGCTTGGAGTGAATACATAAACAATCATTTTCTAATCTATGGGAACAAGGATTAGCATTAAAATGATTAGGACCAATAACCTTTTCTTCTTCTGCAATAAGTGGGACATGGTGTTTTTGAACATCAAGTTCATCTCCCATGATGATGTTTTACATCATTTCTTCCATTGTGCTTACCAAAATGTCAAGTTTTACTTCTGAAGATGTTAGGTGCTCCTTCTCTATGTTCTTCCTCTCTTGTTCCTTCAACTTTGACCTTTTAACCAACATATTAGCTTCCACACCTATTACATTGTCTTGCATTTCTTCAAGTGTTGTAGTGTTCCTTTCTCTCAATTGAAACGCCATTTATGGATCAAAGGCATCTGGGTAGTGTAAGATAGCTAAAATAGGAGGCGTTTTTATGTCAGCGTGCATTGAATAATATACTTGATCGAATATGGCATAAAAGTGTTGCACTGTTTCTCCTGGCTGACTTTTCAAATGATTATATTCTTGTAAAATCAAAAAAGGAATCCTCTTGATCACCCATTTATCAAGGAAGACTTTAACAAATTGATGGAAATAGAAAATGCTTGTAGTTGGAAAGTTTTTGAACCATTTCTTAGCTTTTCCTTGCAAACATAGAGCAAAAATCCTCATACTAACATCATCTTCTTCAACCTCAAAAAGGTCGAGAAAATATTCAAAACTTTGAATGTATTTTTCAAGAGTGATGTTACCATATTCTCCACCAAACTTGGGGACTTGGGAAGATATTTGTAATAATTTTCAGGGAAATCATGGAGTATAGGAGGTAAGGTGAGAGGTTTGTATCAATCTGGAATTTTAAAAGGTGTAGGAGTATTTGTATTCACAAGATCAAAATCGTAAGGAGAATTTGTATTCACAATATTCAAAGGAAAGGAATCAAATGCAGGTCTGTGATCGTTTCTCAATTATAGTAGACATTGGAAAACCTTCTTGACATTCTTAGGAAAAGAGAAGAAATAATTAACAATAAAGCATATTATGTCTTGGATGATATGCCAACTTGAATACGTGACCTTTCCATATTGTCTTTTCATGTTTCTGTTGGTAAGGTTCATCCTTTAGTGGAGTCTTTGAGTTAAATTTGAAACTAATTTGGAGTTGTCAAATGAATGATTTCAGCCTTCCCGTGTCTGATCACTGTCCACCATCAGCAATCAGATCTGATCCTTCTTGTTCACACCTAGAGAAAATGTGACCTTTCACTCCCTGGAAACGGCCACAAAATTTTAGCACTCCTTAGTTTCCCA
This sequence comes from Pinus taeda, assembly GCA_000404065.3. Lineage (NCBI taxonomy): Eukaryota > Viridiplantae > Streptophyta > Pinopsida > Pinales > Pinaceae > Pinus > Pinus taeda. The sequence continues at coordinate 31,203 of APFE030816866.1, read as the reverse complement.
AGGATGAGAAAGGAAACCAAAGAGGTAACAACATACCAACTTTTGACTTAGTAGCTAGCCCTACCAAATCAGAGAGGGCTTTCTCTAAAATCAACCTCACAACCAATGGAAATGATTGGAGAATATTAGGGTTTTAGGCTAGATATTAGCTCAGTAGGGTTTTGATTAGAGTTTGCTAGATATGAGGCACAAGGTCTAGGAACTAGGCCAAGTATTCCAAAAGATCAGTTGCAGACATAAAATGAGGCACAATATGTGTAATCAGTGACACAAATGGTTTGTCATTGTAGTATGGTAATGATGAAAGGAGAAAAATGAGAATACATGTATGAATTCATTTGTTTCAGAGGATGAAAACACTTATACGAAAATCTAAAAAAAATAGAGCATTCTAGACAGTGTATTATGTTTAACAACTTAAGGGATAATCATGATAAGAAACATAGATGGTTGCCAAAAACATTTAAAATCAAATGCATAAGAAATACTGGAGAAAACAGTGCCTCTGACCACAACACATGAATCCCACAATAATAGTTGCAACTATATATGATGTCTCTTCAAAAAGTCAAATACACTAGTTCAAAACTATAAGCTTCAAGTATCCAACCCCTCTCTTAGATTTTTTTTTATTACATATAGAAGACAAAAAATATTTCCCCTCTAAGGGGTCGAATCCTGCTCCATAGAAACTGATTCATGAACCTATCCTATCACTGCCAAATCCTAGGGGAAGCAAAAACATATTTCCCCTTTTTTAGCTAATTGATTGAGCTTATCTCTCAAAACATTAATTACAACATTCTTTACTCTAGTAAACCCTAACAAACTCATTTAACTTAGGTAAACTCATGTAACAACTATTTCCATCAACCTAATTGACATTTCCATTTACAACACAGGGAAAAAGTTTAAGGCACAAAAACGCAGCAAATAACCAAGAAATGCAACAACTCCTCAGTAGAAGAGCAACAACTTTAGCTTGATCTTTAGGTGACTTGGAAGAGGTTATAAGATTTGTTGAAGGCTTGTGAATAAATATTAGGATGTCTACTATACCCTGGGACCTTTAAACCTATAAAAATCGTCATTTAAGCCTACTCAAAATTGATTCCAAAGCAAAGTGTCCAGAAATGCAGTAACAGTCCAGAAAAGGTGGCAGAAAGGTGAAAAAACGACATTGTTTTATCATTTCATGCACATTTATCACTCTTCAAGCATCATAAAGTAGTTTTATGGTATCCTTATGCCTTTAGATATCCAATCATGCTTGAAAGTTTGACTTTTGACCCTCTGAGAAAAAGCACAGCAACTAGTTGTTGTGTTTCTGTAGGGTACTTTTTCCTATGTGCATACAAAAATTCAAAATTTCAAACTTTGGTCTCCTTTTCTTTACTCTCTGTCTTGCATTCAAACCACTAATGATGCATCAGCTAAGAGGTCAAGGTTATCCCTCTTCTTAAGTTTCCTTAGGGTTCTCTTGAGCTTCTTCTTCATGTTTTTAACCCTAACTTTGCAAACCATGTTCCTTGCATAGTAGTGCCTTGCCATATTTCTTTGCACAATAGTATCCATGTTTGCCTTTTTCAAAAAATTCTCAAAATTCTCAATTTATCTCTTCTCCCTTATACTTCCTTCTTTTAATGGTCTTCACCATGTTTTTGGCTTCACTTTAAATAGAAAACCCTAATTTTAAACAAGAAAGTGCAAGGGATTTGATTTGCAAAATAGGGCTAAAAGAACAACAACTTTAGGGAAGGGAATAAAGGGGAAGGAGTATACGAAAATTTTTTAGGAAATTATGGGGGATAGGTATGGGTGTTATGAAAATACTAGAAGTGAAATTTCTCAAAAATAGTGAGAAAAAGGGGGGAAAAAGGTCAAAACACAGTCCTAGGGTAAAATCATGACGAATTTCTAGGGTTTTTAGGAAAATAAGGAAATGAAAGGATTTTGATGAGGGAATGATTGAGAATGGTTAGTGAAGGATGAAGGAGATATAAGCTTAAATCCAAGGCCTTTGACTCCTAGATGAAGCTATGAACCATGGAAAAGGGAAAGCGTAGCAAAAACCCTAACAACAGAATTTTGACTTAATCTGTGAGGAAAGAAGGTGCAAGTATGATTGTCAGGGTTTGACTAACCATGATTAATAAAAATACTCATGAAATATGGAGATGACCTAACATGATGAGATGATCTTTATTTTTGGAGTGGGAGTAGCAATGACACCTATACAGTGACTTAGGACCATTTGACAACCAAGAGAGATGTCAAATTTAATTTGAAACATAGCGAAAAGAGTGATTTTGATCAACATGACTATAAGACTCTAACACTTGGCAATAACTCATACTAGTCATATTTGTGAGTGTGTGTTTGTGAAAGAGATCATTTTTTTTTAATTTAAATTGTATGATGATTACCGATTTACAATAAAACCATAGAAGTAGTTCTATGTGTCAATGGGCACACTCTAAGAATCTCAAAACATCATCCGTAGTCCAATATGCATCCACTTCAAACTAAGTAATTTTTTCAAGGATAGTTCCATTTTTCACTAACAAAAAATTGTATAGATATGGACTACAATAACCAACATTTTTTTAACCTACATGTTATATTTATTGCAATAAATACTACTCATTTTTCAACATATGGTAAAATAAAGAGAGTAAAATATGTCCTTACTTCGACACTTCTAGATTTGTTGTTGATTGTATGATTCATTTTTTTGTTGATTTCATAATGTATTGTGTATTCAATTGGTTATGTTGATTATTCTCAATTGAAATTGTTCAAAGTACATGATATGTAATAATATCATTGAAAATCCTACTCAATTGAAAATTTCCAAAGGTATATTCATAAAGTCTATCTTTAGTTGGGTTCTAATCATTTCTACAACTATAGTAGTGAAACTTACACCCAAACTACACAACTCAAATTATAGTCTAATTAAATTTTCCATTTTGATACTTAGCATTACCCATGTCAATTTTTCAACAATTGTTTTACAAATAATGCAATATAGTGAGCCAACCTAGCATTGTTTGTAATTAGGAGTTGCGTAGCTTAGAAAACAAGTAGAACCAACATTCATTCCAATTAAAAAGAATTTCAAGAAAATCACATACATAATCATAGTTGAGTCATCTAGCTATATCTTTAAGCGTTTTTTAGGCATTCAATTGAAACCCTACCATTGCTTTACCTTCATCATTTTTTATGTCACTGAACTTCTCATCATCGTTTTATTTATCTTATCTATATGTAGCAATAAATTGTATTTTATAGTCAAGTACAAATTTGCAATCATTGTTTTTTACTTCATCTGAAACTTTTAGAAGCACTTTCCTAGTTGTTTTCCTCTAATTTTCTCTAATTTGGCTTCATGTGTATTGAAGATACCTTTGTAATGATAGAAATTGTCACTTTGAGTATGAGTCATTTGGGATTTAGTTGCAATATTTTTCTCATATTCATTACCATTGCATCAAAGGCATCACCAACTTCTTCCATTATATCTTGATCTGACTCGCAATTACACTGATGTTACTTTACACTACTTTATACTCATAAGAAGAGTGCAATTAACAATATAATGATTTCAACTTAAAAATCTATCTTATGCAATTTATTTTAAATAGAAGGTAAGGAGTTTCTAACCTCTCCAAGTTGGAATTCAATACTATGAAGACAATTGCGGTATCCCTTTTCTAATCCCTGTGTTTTGTAAATGTAATTAAAGGATGATAATGTTTGAGGGCCAACTTAGATATCATGCCAAAACTATTTGATGTAAACATTTTATTAAATTTAATTGTAAAATGATAAATTTGAAGGAGATTACCAACCTATATGGATCCCAATGTTTAACAAAATGGCTTTCTTAAGGAAGTATGCAATGGGGATTGAGAAGTCTTGTTTCTTCCATGAAATTATTATTTTCGACCCTTGATGTTCAAGTTGAACTACCTAATCACAAACAATTATGAGAGAAGTGGGGGAGGAAGCACTAGACTGCCCCAAGCATGGGATGTGTCCCATTTAGCCAGTCTTGATTAACTCTGCAACCTAAGGAGGGACCCTGAACCTCTCAGAAGTGGGGAAACACTCATGAGGGGGTAATGGCGATTGTAGTTATCAAATATAAGAGACGTGTGCGGAACCAATTGAAGGTTAAGCACTGGGTAGATTGCGGGTCACTATAGACATGAATTCTTGTGAACCCATTGTGTTCCACAAAGTGGTAGCAACTTGTGAACTTGTCATGAGCAGGTGACTAGAAAGCCTATTTTTGGAAGTTGGACCAAAAATTCCATGCCCGAGTTATGTTAGCTGATGAAACCAGTCAAGATTCCCTCATATTGACTTGGGTAGACTAAGAATAACTTGAAAATTAGATTAATTCCATGCACATGAAGCATCGAAGAAAAAGAGAATTATTGAGAGACTATAGGAAGTAATGAAGGAATTTCCTTCTATGTTATGCAAGCCTTCAATGGCCATATTTTTTTGTGTGATTATCCCAGACTCGGTGTTTTGAGAGGTAACATCCTTGTTTCTTGCAAATTCAAGAGAATGACCTTCATAATCAATACGTTGAGTTAACCCTTTGTTGAAATTCCTTAAGTGAAGCATCCTTCACACATTGGATTTGACTTGGGGGTGGTTAGTTGCAAGAAACATATAGTGTGGCTAAGTCTATGGTTGGGTGGATAGTGGTTGTACCTTCTTTAGTTTCCAACAAATTCAAGTGTAATGGAGAATTGTATTTCTTCCTTGTAAATGAAATGCAAATGTTGTTAAATGCTTCATGTTTAAATATTATGCCTGAATTCATTGTGTGTGTGTGAAATGATAAGCTAAAATTTGTTGTAATGTCTTATTGAATATGTATGATAAGTCCGCTAACTTTAATGTTCACTATGCTTGAATGTTGATATGCATTCTTATTCATAATTTATTGTAATGTCTTATTGAATATGTATGAGAAGTCAACTGACTTTAATGTTCACTATGTTTGAATGTTGATATGCATTCCTTTTATGAATAGGAATGGTGTATAAAATAAAGCCTCTTGATTCTATTAGATGTAATTATTGTGTGTTGTATGTTCCTTAATTAAGCAATTAGATTTGGTTGTAATGGCTATAGTCATTTATTATTTCCAGAAAGTTATCATGATGATTCATTATGTACACTATAATGGTGAAGTAAGACTTCTATGTTGGTCGGAGCTTACCGATTTGTAGGTTGTTGGATGTAAACCGACATGCAACTTCTCTATGTGCAAGTGATGGATTTTAGAAGTCTTGATCTTTGTTCCTGCTAGGTTTATGTTATGAAATATGGATTTTAGAAGTCTCATCCTTAGTCCTTGGTTGGATAGGGCAAAAAGAGCCATTACTGTGAGCCAATCAAAAGGGGGCTTATTAGAATACCAAGCCCTAGAAGAATGAAAAGAAATGACTTTGGGAGTTGTCTAATAGATAGACCAAATCTTGATGGAAAAATCCATATTAACTCGGTGTGTCAATAGACGACACCACAATATCTGAGTATTGGGACTTTGTGAGGGTTATTCCTTGGGAAATATCCCATGTCTCGATATCTTGGAGTGCACGTTGTTAATTCCACATGTCATGCACATCAAAATTTTCCATGTGGTGGGATACGTTTAGATGTCAGATATATGATGTGGCATGCTCAACTGGCTCAACATATCAAAGGTGTGACCACAAATATATCAACATATCATCTATATTAGCATATCAAGACACCAAAACCCATAGGGATTTGGACAAAGCACTTTTATGGAAAACATGAATATGGTGGGGCTTTGATATGACAGGTGATCCGAGGATCTGGACCAGCGTGGGAGGGATGCATGGCCAAGGGTTGCCACATGTTAGCCACGTGGCTTGTATAATGTTGATGTGGCCTCAAAGGGCGAGTTTTCCAAATGGGCATAACTTTGTGCATGGATCTCATATAGAGATGAAATTTATATTTTTAGACAACTATCAATGAGCAAAAGATTATGGTGGTATTAGAAATAAGATATTGCATGTCATGGGAGAGTAGAGAGTTTTATAAACCCATCTTCATAATAAACCTTGAAGGTCGGGTCTAATTGTACCCCACAACCCTAATGCACATTAGGGGGTTGGGTGTGTTACAACAATTAGGAAGCCTATGAAAGTGTGAAGTATCAATCGTGGAATGCAATTTGTCTATCGAAGTAGACTCCACTCTCTAAATCTCATTCACATCAAAATATTTTCCCTAGGTTGACACAATTTCAAACTCTAGGCGTACCTCCTCATTCTAGGTAGGGTGTGATGTAAATATGATATATTTCTTAAATACTTATTGGTATATCCATAAAAATAATCAATATCCTAATGTGTAATTAAGCACATTCCAACTTATAGAAAAAGGTACAATGGAAAGAGAATGCATAATAAGAGATAAGATAATTTTTACTTAGGTCTCAACAGTAAAACAAACTCAAATACCTTCACTCTAGTCGTGCAGAACAATCCTAGTAATTTTTGTGGTGTTTGTTTATGCCACATCTCTTTAGCTTCCCATGAGTTGATGCAATATTTTGCAAGAAGTCTTCAACTAAAGCTAGGTATAGTTGGACATTGACTTGCTAGATGGACATAATTTCAAAGTATCCCCATCTGTAAAAAAATTCAAATACATCATTTAATTAGAAAATGAATATAATAATCAATGTTAATTGCTTGTTCATAAGAACTTTGTCATTATCATCACATGTCAGGATACTCTAGAACTAAAATATTTATCCATAACTTCGTATTTGGAAATTTGCAGGTCTTGAAAGATGTTTTGTTGTATACCTATTTAAGGACTATAATACTCCTAACAACTAATATTTTGTAAATTGAAAGTTGTTGCAATTATATTTTTTGCTTGCAACTTTTAAATTACAATTAGAATAGTAGTGGGGTTTACAACTTTGTTATTACAAGTAGTCTTTAAAATAATAAATAACAATGTGGTTTACAAGTTTGTTGTTGTGGTTAGAATAATAATGGGGTTTGTTATTGTAATGCAATTATTGTCTTTTTGTATTATCATCATTTAGAAAACATGTTGCTAGCTTGCTAAACTTATAATATATCATATATACAATCTTAAATTTCAATTTATCATTTTTTTCTTGGTATCACACTTTGCAGTCTATAGATATTAATTTTTTATTATTTTTATTTTTATTTTTTTATTTTTATTTTTTTTTATTTTTTTTTTTTTTGTATTCGTCATGGAATATCATTCGTGAATTTTTATGTTTCTAATTCTAAATCTAATTGATGAAGGGCAAATCAAAATTTGTAAGTCTCATGGTATTTTTCATATGTGTCTTTGGAAAACCCACGGGGCATAGAATAGATGGTGATAGGGTATACTATTAAGTCACTCCGTGATGTGAAGGTCACCGTTTCAAAACTCCATGAGAAAAAATCTAGACTTGTTAAGGGCTGGTGTGGCCTAGGCCTCGTGTGATCCCTGGGTGAGTTTGATGACTTAGATGTCCACGAGACACGATTTCTCAAGCCACAGGTCAAGCCTCATGTAATCTCTGGAGAGCTCATACATCTTAACAAATAAACAAAAAATGTGTGTGTGTGGGAAAAAAGGTTGATGAATCATTATTTTATAAATTTTAAGTTTTGTAGTTCTAAGGCTAATTGATGAAGGGTAGGCTAATATTTTCATGTCTCGTGGTTTTTTGCATACATATATGCATAAAAAAGGACAAAAGGAAATTATTTATGTGAAATCTTGGATGCCATGATATGAAGGGATTGAAGCACAAAAGTGACAATGACATTGTTGAAAATATGATAGAAAATAGGAATCTTTATAAAGAATAGATATCAAAAAAATGTTGACATCTTTTGGTTTGACAAATGGGTAAGAAATTATCTACTTACTTTTTCACCTCTAGGTAGAATATTTCATAAAAGTAGTATATAATTTGTTTGATGTCGGTCACATATGTTTTTAGTATCAACACTGTATGTTTTTATGTTTTATAGGGGAGAACTAGATTGCAAAAAATACAGAAAACAAAGGGTAATTAAAGGCATATTGTGGCGAAGACAACACTTCAATGATTCAATTCATGTAATTCAATACAATACTTGTGATCATGAGGAGTATAATATATCACATGATATATGATATATTATTGATAAACGGGAGGAAAAAAATCAAGTTTGCAATTCCTTTATTCAAAATTTAGAAAAAAAAAAAAAAAGAAGGAAAATGACATGTTATGACTAAGGGGTAAATAGTTTATCCTAATAATGCAAGTGAATACACATTGGTTACAACTTTTCCAAGAAATGTGTCTTAAAATACATTGGATGCATAAAAAAATATTAATGCAATAGAATCACCCAATACTTTTGGTTTTAAAACTGTATTTCTTTTTGTCAAAAGTTGAAGCACTGAAGACTTAGTCACACATGATATAACTTTATGGAAAGGAAAGCCAAAAATAAGGTAATTAGAAGAGAAGGCGGCTTTCTTAGTTGAGGTATTCAAATATAGTGACTCCATATACCCACATGCGACAAATTGGGCCACAGAACTAGGTATAAGATGTAGGCTTGAAATGGATATTTTCAAATCAAGTTTTATGGACCAAGAGACAAGAAGTGTTAATATTGTCATATATAAAATGGAAAATTCTTTTGGTACTATTCGTGGAAATATTTCACTAAAATATTACAATAATTGAATGAGAATTTTGATGAACAATTTTAGAAGAATATGTAGAAAAATCATTCTTAATGGAAAAGAGAGGTCTAACTCTACTATAATAAGTGTTAATATTGTCATATATAAAATGGAAAATTCTTTTGGTACTATTGGTTGAAATATTTCATTAAAATATTACAATAATAGAATGAGAATTTTGATGAACAATTTTAGAAGAATATGTAGAAAAACCATTCTTAATGGAAAAGAGAGGTCTAACTCTACTATAACTCCTGAATAATGGGGAGATTCGAAGGAAAGTATGCATTCTGATTGATTTTTATTTTATTTTTATTTTTAAGAAAAGAGTGCAAAAGGGTAGAATGCAATTAATAATGTGAAAGTTCCACATGTTTTTAAGTTGAGGTAGGTTGCAAGCAAAAAGTTACAAATTGCAAGTTTATGGATTTTTTGTTAAATTTGCATTGTGCTATCTATTTTGAACTATTTATCAAATTGATTGTGTGTTGAAACTTGACTTTGAATTCTAGGTAGAAAACAGTAATAGAGAACCAAGTACAAAAGATATTGTTCAATATATGGAATATCTAGACTATCGTAAAGAGAGTTAGATGTCAAAACCTACAACAAAAGGTACCTTACCATATGTTCAAGTTTAGAAAAGCCCAATAGGAACCACTTCAAAAGTTGAAAACTCAAAGGATGACTACCAAAATGTAATGAAATGTATATACAAGCTGACCAAGATAGTTCCATATATGGCATCCTCCCCTAAAATTTTTATTTTGCACAAAAGAACAATGATTTTCTTGATTCATATGAGGTTATCTAAGTTTAATTCACTTGAACCATTTCTTTGATTGAGTTTTTTATTTTATTGAAGTTCTTTGTTTTCAATTTATGTTCACTCATAAGCTCCCATTTTTCTTGAATGGCAATGTTTTTCAATATTAGGAAGGGATTCCAAGTCTAGGTGGTTCAAAAATGGTGAGAGACTGGGGAAAGGAACATAAAATTTCAACCTTGATTTTATAAAAAGTACCTAAACCAAAACATGAAAATACACGGTCCTTACATAAATATCAATATTTTATAATACTTCATAGAATACATGTTTTTTAGATTTCGAAATCTATTTTACAATGTAACTTTTTAGAGATATCTATTTCTATTTTGTAGGGAAATTTAGAGAATGCATGTTTTAAAAATTCTTCAATTTGCAAAATATTTATTTATATTTCTCCAAATTGCTCTGAGGGTGCTTGGCCATCAATAACACTTAACAAACCATTACAATGCATATCTAGATTATAATTAAATATAGATGCATAGTTCCTACTAGTGTAAATTGCTTCAATATATTTAATTCTATGATTATTATTTTTATTACCAATCTCAAGAAGCTTATGAATAGGTTCCCCAATTAAATCATGAGGTGATATTTAGTGTTGAAGTGATATTTAGTGTTGAGGTTGAAATATCACGTGAGCTATTTTTCATACCATAGTTATGATTTTCTTTATCTAATTTTAATTTCAAAGTTCTAGATCCATAGTTTTCTTTGGGAAGTAAGAAAAATTTTGGTTTGACAAGTCAATGTTTGTGGTTTCACATTTTGGAGTGTTTAGGAACATTTGCATGATATTACCATATAATACTCCATTGTGCTAGAAACAATAATGGAATTTCATTATTATTTATTTTCCCTCTTTTGCTCGAATGATAATTAAATATCATGTACACGTGGTTTAAGAATAAAATTAATCTCCTTTTTGTTTTGTTAATTTTACAAAAGCTTTTGAGACTTTGACTAGGACTAACTTTCTAAATAAGTTAGAAGAGTTAAAAGGCTCCTTATCAGTTGAGAGTTATTGTTGCAAGGGAATATGAAAGTGTCATTGCCAAACTTAGGAACACTAAAAGGTGGTTGGAAGAAACTAATTGTAATATAGTAGTCATGAAAGGTTGTCTCCTATCCTTTATTCTCTTTGGCATTTACATTGATAAGTTAAGATGGTGGTTAGAGGAATTGGTTGTATAGGCTTGAATTTTGCTAGTCTAATCATCATCCTCCTTTATGCCAATGATAGTGTTCTTATGGCACATAATCCCTATGATATCAATAATAATCGAAGAATCCTCAAGGACTTTTACTCTATCCTACAAGATCACTTATGACACTTTCATATACTACAATAATAGTTTAGAGTAAGTGCCCTCATGGAAATATCTTAGAATCAATATTTATCATGAGTTCAATTGGAATTATAGTGTTGAAAAAAGCATAAATGTGCGGTAGAAAGTTTAATATGAGATGTAAAATAAGTGTAGATTAGCATACCTTTAGTTGTACGATAAGGATATAACAAATCTAAAATAATTTTATATTTATTATCTTAAATATTAAAAGAATTACACTGTATCCTATCCTCCTCATAAAATTGAGTCTTTCCTTCATTGGTTGCATGACCATTATTCCAAAATGGATGATTATATTATTTATCATCCATATGGATGCTTTTTAGGTGGAAAAATTGAAGAAATCAACTTAGATCAATAGTTTTAGTAGAGAGAACCATTTAGGAATGGGTTGAAACTTTTCGAGGCCAGTTTGTAACCTAAATGTTCCTTTTTTTTGGGGGGGCGGGGGGGGGGCGGGCGGGGGGGGGGGGGGGGGGGGGGCGGTGGGTGGGGGTTGGGGTTAAAAAAATTTATGGCATGAGTTCCATATCCTTTGACACTATTCTACACTAGAATATCTTTCTAATGATGCAAGAATCATGCCAATGAAAGTTCAAACACAAAAGTTATGCCTCCCGGAAGTTGATCTATTGTGATTGGCCACCATACTTCAAGAAGTTGCCACATTAGCTTCAGTTACTCATGCAAAAGGTGCTAGCCATGTGGACACTATGAAGAAGACTCGAGAAGGGTTAAAGTTGTAACTCTAGTTAAGTATTAAAGGAGTCAAACTTGACCCTTAATTGGCTATTGGGTTATGTTATGAGTATACTACTAGGATGAAAAGGGGTCCCATTATATTTTCTTGCATTTTGTTCCACAATATAAGAGTAGCTGAGAGTGGATAGAGGCAAAGAGAGAGATAGAGAGAGCATAATTGAGAGGGTTTGCATTTTGTAATAGCCTATGGGCTGCAGGTCTCATGTAACTTCATATAGAGTGCCTTCTCCTTTGTACTTGCATTATTTCAATTCCAGAAAAAAGAGAACATAGTAGTCTCACCTTTCGACTGGATTCTCTTTTGAAAGGGTTTTCTAGAGCATAATTGGTGTTCATTGTGGTTTGTGAGTGATTGTGATTACTTTTCTTTATTTTTCACATTTTGTTTATTGCATACATAAACAACAAAATTGGTAATAAGGGATCTAGAATCTAAAGGAATTAACCCTTCATAGTATATATTTAGATTTAAGTAACATATATGTTTTGATGAACTATCTTGTGGAATATCCATGATAGTTTATAGATCAAACATGGTTAAGTACCTAATGTACATGAACAAGATAAACTACATGGATGATAAGAGACTCCCCAAAATTGTCTTCAACTCTATCCATAACCACCAACACCTGAAGCAAGGATGACATCAAGATGCAAGTATTGGCTAAATCATTAGGGAATATAGGACAATGTCATCATTGTGATGGTTGAAGATGAAAACCACCTTCTCAAATAAAAACTCATTTACCTTTCTAACCTCCCAAGTCTACAATATATGATAATCTTGAAATGTTTCTCTTGTACCTTTTAGGCATAAAAATAAGATTTAAATGTATTTAAATAAACTTTTCCTTTTAAAAACAAGATTTTAAATGAATTTAAATAATCTTTACCTTTAAAAAATTAGATAAACCAATTTTAATTTCAATGAACACGAATCATCATCATTAGCATCATAAGTAAAACCTATCTTTTATTTTCATTTATATTTAATGTATTTCTTCTTTATAAAAAAAATGATAATAAGAAATGAGATTTAAATAATGAGTTTGATATTTATATTTTAGTTTTATTAATTTGTTAATG
>APFE030816862.1:34833-53704 GCA_000404065.3 Pinus taeda | reverse complement strand
CAATATTAGTTAATCATATTTCTTAATTTTGCATTCAATAATACAATATTTTATTAGTTGTTTTATTTTTGCATTTATTGTTTTTTAGTTTAATTAAACTATATTTAAACTAACTAATCCTCAACTAAACACTATAAATATAATGGTTAGAATCAACCTCGTGCCACAAGAGTATGAGACCTTGTTAATTTTTCTAATCACTATAAAAATATAATTCTTTCCATATTAATATCAACGTCAAATAGATTTTGGATTAATGGTTGAGATAAATCATTACATTTATAAAAAACCAAACTTCAATTTCAATAAAAATGAGTTTTTCAAATTTAGTAGTGTATATTTAAATTTGGCATTCTCACAATACTATGAAGTTTATATTTTCTTACGAGTAAAAATCTTGTTTCCTTTATTTAAAATAAATTATTTCTTAGCAATTTAAAGATGAATTAATTTACTATAATAGTATTCCCAATTAATTAAGATAATTTCATTATCTTAAAAATAATAATGATATACAAATAGAAAAATAATATAGAGTAGTTTAATTATTAAGATTTTTTTTACTTTTTAAATATTGTGATACACTCATTGTGAATTTAAAATTCTTTAAAACTTATTTTTAAAAGTATATATAAATTTAACATTCTAAAAAAAATGTAATAAAATTTTTTTATAAGATATAATAAGAATGAAAATTAATATTTCAAGAAATATATATTATATTTTCGGAAAAAAGATGATCGAAAAAAAAAAAAAAATATAACTTTAGCAATCATAATACTGCAAAAATATATTAAATAAATAGTTTCTATTATAATATTAGTGATTACATCATATAACGTTTTCTGTAATAAATATAAAATAAGATATACAATTTCTTATCTAATATAATATAATGATTTTAAAGTGTGATATTTAAAATTAACCATTGAAGATTATAAATTATATATATGAAATTGAAAAGAGGAAAAGTAAGGAATTATTATTTTTTTTTAAATCACTAAAACCATTTTTATAACATTTATATTATAATAATTGAATGATTTTTAATTTTCTAAACCAATTTTATAATTTATATAAAAAAATATATATATATATATTATATAATATATTATTATTTAATTTTAAGGTCATGACCAAGTCAGACACCAAATTGGTGTATAAGACCCCTTTGTTTGTGGAACAAGGGACCCACTTCCGCATAATGATTTCACTGGTAAGTCTAAGGAGACATACATACTCTACCCCTCTAGTTTTGAACATGCAACCTCTTAGAAAGAAAGACATACCCTTAACTTAACATTGTGTAATAGTTTTATTAGATTTTAATGATTTTATTTTGTTCAACAATTAAAATTTGAAATTTATAGTAATAAAAACAGATTCTAAAAAATTCAACCATATTAAAATGGGTATAATCCAAACTAAATAACATCAATAAATAATTTAAATAGTTTAAATAACCTAAACTAATTCTAAATACATACTAATTCGTGATATAAAGATATAGATATACTCTTCAAAATGAATGATTTTTTTTTAATTATGTAATCTTTTAACAATAAATTCATAATTAAAAAAATAATATTAAAGTAAAGCAAATAAAAAAAATTCACCATTTACATGGAGCAATTTCTCTTCCAACAACCCACCTGATTTATTATTCAGAATATGCGTTTTGTCATAGGCTTTAAATCTTATTGTCACATCTTCTTGTCACATAAACTTTCACTCCAACTTAAGTTCACGGTGCTTCATGATGAGATGAGCCTTTATTTGTATAATAAAAAGATTGTTCAAGAATAGTGAAGATCATTTTTGAAATGATTTCTTAAGAAAAGTGGAGATATTTTGAGATTTGAGATCATATGGATTTGATTCATGATGAGAGAAACTTTGACCTTACAATGGTTTCGTTTTCTAAATTATGTAGATAGAAAATTGAAAAAGTGAGTTGGGAATTAAAATAGATGAACGTGATAAATTAATAATATAAATGTAATAAATATGGTATGATTGGAATAAATGTTGGGAAGAAATAAATTGAAAAAAATATTTATGAAGTGTAGATTAGTTAATTTAAGTGGGGTTTTGTTTTTTATTAGGTTTTGGGTTCAATTTTTTCTATTAGGTTTTAGGTTTAAATTTCACAAGGAGGAGTTGATGATGAAAGCTATTTTGAAGAAATTAAACTATTCCAATGTGTGTATAAGCTCAAGTGAGATTTGCACAATCTTGATGATATCATCTCATTATAGGTAGATTATTTTTCCATCCACTAGATAAAATGACCCTAGGCTAAACACAACCCAATTAAAAAAAAATAGAAAATAAATCAAACAATATGAAAATAAAAATAAAAATATGAGACATCTAAAAAAATAAAAACCACTTTTACTACCAATGTAAAGTAAGATTTTTGGGCAGTCGAGTTTTCAACAGGTGAAAAGAACAAGGAGCTAGGGTTTAGAGCAGTGAGCAACAAGAGAAGCGAGTTGGTAACAATGGAGGGTCCAGGAGGAGGGAGTTGCACTCCCTCCTACAGCAACATCGTATCAAATAGAAGCAGATAAACGAGTTTGAACGGATTCAGGAAACCCTTGGAGGCCAGAAAAAGGAAGACAGACTCAAAAGAACTGGTAAGCAGCAAAGCTGATGAATAGGAAGAAACTCACGGGGCGGTCAGAAGGGAGGAGAGACCAGAGGACAGCAGTCAGAAAAATGTGTACAAATCTGCAGTAGGACCCCATAATCCCAAGTCAGCCATCAAACCCCGGGTGGTTCTGAATGATCCTACACTGCAGGAGCATAGAGATCACATGGCAAATTATGCTATTATATGCAAGTTTATGGGTATATGGCCCACAAAGAAGAATCTGTACATATGGATAAGAAACAACTGGAAACCAAAGGAAGATATAACTTTGCATCTAGGGTCCAAGGGTTTCTTCACAATGGTTTTCACTAGCCTAGAGGACAAAGACAAAGTGTTTGAAGGAGGACCCTATTTCTATGCTGCTACAGGACTATATATGCGACCCTGGGTAATGAACTTTATCCCAGAGCGAGAACCATTCACATCGGTCCCGGTATGGATAAGACTTTACTCCCTACCTATAGATTATAGGTTGTCTGAATCCTTAAAAGCTATAGGAAATAAATTAGGACATTTTCTAAAAGTTCCAGAGGCAACTCTGCGAGGAAAGTATACCTCCTTCGCACGAATATGTGTGGAAATGGATCTATCGGGAGCACTCTTGGATGAAGTTTTCATAGAAGTTTATGATGAGGAATGGGTACAGGCGGTGGACTATGAACATATCCCTTTTAGATGTCGGAAATGTCATGAACATGGGCACCTTTTTAGAGACTGCCCACAAAACAAAAGGGAGGATAATCTGAGAACCAACACAGGCAAAGATCCTAAAGGATTCACCAAGATGGGAGGCAGAGGGAAAGGAGGAGGAAGAAAGTACCAGAAAAAATAGAGTGAAAACAAACTAGCAAGTCGCAACAGTTTTGAAATTTTAGAAGAAGAAGGGGGGAACATTGGAAAGGTCATTACACTAGACAACCATCCTATAAAGAAGCAAAAGGAGGACAACATGGAAATAATACCGGAAAACAGCGAACAACAGGAAACCATAGTAAACAACATGGAACTAAGCAGGGACCAGGAGATGACCCCAAGTGAAGTTGGGACAGAGGACCAAGAGCTATATGAGATTCTTGATAGGAAGAATCTTGATCTAGAAGAATTCTTAAACCAGGGAACCAACGAAGGGATAGACTCCCTACCACAAGAAGAGTTTGACAGAGTACAATAGCTCTTCCTCTGAAGATCTCAAACAAAAGCCTCAGGAATCAAAAGAAGCCATGAAAACCAAGACCATAGACAAGTCAAATCAATGGAGGAAATATTAGGACACTCAGCCAAAAACCCAAGCAGGAAAAGAGGCAGAAAGAGACAAAACGAACTGCTCATAGAGTGTGGGAAGCTCATGATCAACTCAGGTAAGATGAAAGACTTCACCAGTTACTCATTCAAAAACCCACCATCATGAAGCTCACATCAGGGAATATCGGGGGTCTAGGGAGTAAAAGGAAACAAAGGAATCTGAGCAACATATTAAAATAAGAAAACCCAGATATGGTGTTCATATAGGAAACAAAATGTTCAATAGACAAAGTCTAGAAGATACATAACAAATGGCTCAGTAAATATGAATACCTAGAAGTCAAAGCTAATAATACAATGGGAGGGATTCTCACTCTCTGGAATCCTCAGAAATTTGACATTTTGGATGCGAAAGCATCCAGGAACTATCTTTAAATGGTTATCCAACCTTTGGGTGACAAGGATATCTATATGGTTACGAATGTATATGGTCCTCAAAACCCTGGAGATAAACTCAAGCTTCTCACCTCACTAGAGGATCTTAGAGAGAGACACCCAACAATACCTTGGATTCTAGGTGGAGATTTCAACATGATCAAATCTCTTACAGAAAAAAAGGAGGAACTAGATTGATGGGAAAGGACTTTATTTCCTTCCAGAACTTCCTCATCAACTTGAAGCTAGTGGACTTAGAAACAGCAAATGGAACAAACACATGGAACAATAAGAGGGGAGGAGCTTCACAAGTTGCCTCAAAACTAGATAGATTCCTCATCTTGGAGAACCTCTTCCTCTCTAGGCCCAGCTTGAATGCTTTCATCCTACCTTTTGGATGGTTGGACCATTAGCCAATTCAACTAGAAGCTTCTTTTATTGGCACTCGAAGAAACAGACCCTTTAGGTTTGAGAATGTTTGGCTTACTCACCCTAATTTCATATCCAACATTGATAAGTGGTGGAAGGAAGATTTACCTGTTCAAGGCACAAAAATGTTCATTCTGCAACAAAGACTCAAGCACATCAAGGTCAAACTCAAAGATTGGAACAAAAGCGAGTTTGGTAATATTTTTAAAGCCAAAAGAGAAGTGGAACAAAAGCTTCAGAATGTCAACCAGACTCTGATCAAGGAGGGCTTCACTGAGGATAGGAAATTGCAAGCAGACTCTCTACAACAAGAATGGGACACCAGATGTCAGCAAGAGGAAATCTTCTGGAAGTAGAAAGCAAGAGTTCAATGGCTTAAAGAAGGAGAAAGAAACACAAGGTTTTTTCACAAATCAACCATGGAACATTGAGCTCATAATCGAATCACAAAGCTCATAGATCCACTGGGGAGAGAGCTCAGCACACACAAAAATATGGAGTCCATTCTGGTACAACATTTTCAAAATATAACAGAGGAGCCTATCTTAAATAGATCGCTAGCTATCATAAAATTTACACAGCACATTCCGAAACTGGTGACTAGGGAAGATAAATTCAATCTCAACAGACCAGTGTCAAAAGAAGAGGTAAAAGAAGTAATAAATGAGAAGCACAATGGAAAATCACTTGGACCGGATGGATTTAACGTCGACTTCTTCAAGGCAAGCTGGAAAATTGTCAAACAAGACATTCTGGAGGTGGTGGAGGATTCAAGGATTTCAAAAACAATCCTAAAAGCGCTAAATACCTATTTCTTTGCTCTCATTCCTAAACAGGATAAAGTAATGACTCCAGATTATTTTAGACCCATAGCCCTATGTAATGTGATATACAAAATCATCTCCAAATTTATTGGAAACAGACTCAAACCCCTCCTACCAACTCTCATTTCGGAGGAGTAGACTGGGTATGTGGAAGGAAGGCAAATTCTCAATAACATCATTCAAGCACATGAAATAGTGCACTCTCTCAAGAAAAATAAGAAAGAAAGGATGATCATTCAATTGGACCTAAAAAAATCTTATGGCAAACTGAGCTGGTTATATATAAAATAAGTTCTAATAGCTTATGGCTTTGATTAGAATTGGATAAGGTGGGTTATGGCTTTGGTAACTTCAGCTAGCTTCTCCATCCTTCTCAATGGCTCTCCCTCCAAATCCTTTCGGCCCTCGAGAGGCCTTAAGTAGGGAGATCCGCTTTCACCATTTCTATTTATTCTTATGATGGAAGGTTTAGGCAAAGCGATCACTTCTGCCAAAAGGCAGGGAACAATCTAGGGTCTCAATCTCACCCAGAAAGGGGACTCGTTGACTCATCAGAAATTTGTAGATTACACTATGTTACAGGGCATACCAATGGTCAAAGAAGCCAAAGCCTACAAACAAATCCTGCAAGATTTTGCTTTGGTGGCTAGTACAGCGGTAAGTCTCTCAAAATCTAAAGTTTTTTTTTTCCAATGCAAATATTGCCATTCAGAGAAACCTCTCTAGAATTCTCGGATTTCAGAGAGACCAACTCCCCTCAAATACCTAGGAATACCTCTCACTGACAAACCTTAGAGCAAGGAGGTTTGGGAAACTTTGATCAATAAACTAAAGGACAAAATTTGTAAATGGACAAGTAGCTCTTTAAATCTTGCTGGCAGGCTCATTCTCACAAAGGCGGTCCAATAGGATCTTCCAATTTATATGTTTTTAGCACTTCCTATCCCTAGAGGAGTTGCACAACAAATCAGGAACATGCAAAGAGAATTTCTATGGGGAAAAGGTGAGGAAAGAAAGAAATGGGCACTTGTAGCTTGGGACAAAATCTACATGCCAAAACTTCATGGGGGTCTTGGTCTCCATGACCCAAAAACTCTTAAAAAAGTTTTGGGGTTCAAACTTTGGTGGAGATAGCTGAAGGAATCTAGCAACCCATGGGCCAAGCTCTAGAAGCAGAAATATGTAAAGGATTGGAGGGAATGGGACTTGATCAGAATGACAGGGCATATCAGGGGCTCCCACATTTGGAATAATGCTTGGGAGAACAAAGCTTTGGTTCAGAAACATAGCTTCTGGGAGATTGGTAATGGAAACCTGGCCTGGTTTTGGGAGGACAACTGGCAGCACGAACCCAACTTAAGTGGAGAAGGACTAGACATTCTCAGAGAGGAAACTATCAACAAAGGACTAAAAAAGGTCAGCGACTTTTGGGATAAGACAAGGAACAGTGACAAGTGGAGAACTTGGAAAATACCAATTAATAGTGAAGAGTCTCCTCTAAAGACCCAAGTTGAAGCTCTTGCTAAAATCCTGGAAAAAAGGAAAATATTGATCTCGACATCCACAGATCAACTTTGATGGGGAAGAAGCAGTGAGGGCAATTTCAATCTCAAAGAAGGCAAAGAAGTGGTCACTGGGTACAATTTTTCAAACCCTGATAAAACTTGGAAGAACCTATGGAAGCACCCTCACTAGATGAAAATCAAGCTCTTTATATGGATGGTTCTCCACAAAAAGATTTTGACTTGGGAAAATCTCAGGAAAAAAGGTTTTGCGAGACCATCCAGATGCCCGCTATGTGGTATATAGGAAGAAACGAGGGATCACCTTCTCAGCCTCTGCACATTCACCTCTACCCTATGGAACTGGGTTGCCTCTATCTTTAGACAAATTGACAGAGATGAAAACGACATCTCCAATAACTTAAAGAGTTGGAGGAAAAAATTTTCAGAGAATGAGACTGTCAACACAGCCTGGACATTGATTCCAAGCTTTCTAATCTAGAATGTCTGGAAAGAACGCAATAAAAAAATTTTCAAGTACAAATCCAGCTTGCTCCAAATCATAATTTATCAGCTCCTAAGGCAACTCAAAGAAACTATTAATACCATTTAGAAGCAACCTCCTGAGAATCCTCCATCTCAACAGGAGGCTCGAATTCTTCTTCTTTTGGGCCTACAGAAGCTAGTCCCCCAGGGCTCAATCCAGATAGCAACACATGCTTCAATGAGGTAGGTCTTATAGCACCCCCCCCCCTTGGTTACTTAAAATTAAATACAGATGGAGCCTCGAAAGGCAACCCGGGGGAGGTAGGGTATGGAGGTGCCATTCGAGATGACAAGGAGAATTTAATTGCCATCTTCCACAGTCATTTAGGGAATGCCACCAACAACATGGCATAACTTATGGCCGTAGAGTAGGGCTTAGAGATTCTGAGAGATCTCAACATGAAGAACTCCATAATAGAAGCTGATTATGAATTAACAATCAATTCTATAAAAAAAATAGCTAATGGCTCTGATCTTGAGAAAATATTGCACCATTGGATACTTTTGTAGGTTTATCAGCATATTCAATCACATATGAGAATCCTAAGAACTCTAAGTTTGGTTCATGTGAGAAGAAGTGCCAACAGATTAGCGAACCGACTAGCAAATGAAGAGGTGCTCTGTAAGAATGACTACAGTTTTTACATGTGGGAACTTACACGTGCAGGGAATTTGCGAGAGGAATGCCATAGTCTGGTGCAAGCAGATAATGAGCTTTATCTCAAGACGAGGGAGAGGCAGCGATCGAGCAATGAAGAGGATGGAGAAATAGGGTTCATCTAGTTTTTCTCCCAATCTCGGCGTGACGGAAGTTGTCTTTTGGATGGCAGGGGGTACATCAAAAGTGGTTTCTGTTCTTATAGATATTAGTGGTAAGCGGTTTTGTGGTTTATCGGATGCATCCAAGCCCCCAAGCGGTTTTTTCATGGTTTTCCTCCGATGCCATTCTTCTTTCACCACGTGGTAGCAAGCGAAGAGAGAAAACCACCTATATTGGGCGGGTTATCCTCAGGCTTCTTCTCCGTCCGATATTCTTCTTAGCCGTCGGATTCAGGGAGGGAAGATCAACAGCCTTAGTTCATCGAGCTATTTCGAGGGGTTATCCTCCGTGCTTCTCGTGTTCATCGTGGTGGCTCCTAGATGACATATGTCTTAATTGCACAGGTTTTATCCCCTGGGCGGACCTGAAAATTTCCTTGCTTTGCGTTTATTTTCCTTTCATGTACGGGGGTTGGTTATTGTGTAGGTTTTTGAGGAATGATGCCTGATTTTTTATGTTTGGTGGTCTCCGACTGCTCCCATTGACTTTGTCTGAGACTTGTAATATAGTTTTGTAATTTTTAAGCCTTTGAATGAGAAAGAAACACTCTTGATTTAGCAAAAAAAAAAAAGTAAGATTTATGACTTTTTTATTCAAAGTATGACATTTTTATTTTCTTTTAATGGAATATGAGTTTTTGCATTACTAAAATATAAGGTGATTTACAAAAAGCAATGGGATTTAATGTATGGACTTTTTTGAATTGAGAAATAAAGTACAAAGAGGAATAATTAGTCTATTATTTTATACACTACCACATACCATCCTACATGAAAACCCTTGTTAAAAATAAATATATTAAAGATAGTAAGATCAATTAAAGGTAGGTAAAGTACGGTGGATAATTTTAGGTAATGTAAATGTTAAACCAACACCCTAATCGCTATTCTCCTACTATTTTTCTTTTGCTTCACATGTCTCTTACATTTTCCATCTGACTATAGATTGGCTTCCCTAAATTATACCCTAACAAATTATTATTCCTTATAAATGCTTAGCCCGTTAAAAATTCTTTCTAGAATACCTTACTAGGTCTATGTGCATTATGACTACATCCTTGCTTCAACCCTCATCACATTAGGTTAAACATGTACAATAAAAGTGGCGATTCATCATTCCTCGAGATGATATGATTGTCATTTACTAACTCTTTATTAGTTACCTCATTAACCTTATCTATGTTGAAATAGAAATCTATAGATGAATTTAAAAAAAAAACAAAAAAAAAAAAAAACCTTACCTCCGTTGAAATCAATGGTTTTTCCTACAGCAAAAGTCTTGTACTAAGTACCATCATATCCATTAAGCTTGAAAAAACCCATGACTCCTTTTTTTAATCTCTTTTTAACCGTTTTTATTGATTTTCTAAAGTTCTGTTTTGATTTTGATTTCCTCTAATTTCCCGTGATATAAAACTCAATTATCTCATAAATCGAACATGAACTACCTAATGAAGCATATCATTATTAATAATATATGACTATCATTGTTTGGATAGTGATCTAATGTATGGGCATTGTTTGGATAGTGATATGCTTATTTTTTATTAATTAATGTGAATATCCTATTGTTTAGCCACTCTATCCACAAGTGTATTCATTCTTCTTATTTATGGGGACAAACATTATATAGAACATTATCTTTTTATCACTTTAACTTAAGGAAACTTTACTCTTGAGTTTTTAGTCTTATTCTTAGAGTTTATATATATAATATAATATATATATATATATATATAAAGTTAGAAATGAAGTGTGTGAGTTCTTTCTTCGATTCTCACTAATTATGACTTATCCTATCCTTAATCAACTCTATTATTGAGTCTAACTCTATTCTAGATCCTATAACTTCATTTTTTGCCTCATTAACCGAAACCAAAGGAGATTTTATTTTCTATTGGTTTCACATTGATTTAGATTGATCATCATAGTATTTTTCATCCATATTGACTATTTGAAAGTGTAAAAGTTTGAGGAAAAAACTCATAGGGCCATTTTTACTAACAAGTCCAAGTTTAGTGAATTTGGGTCTCAAACCTTCCAGAGGTAGTTTAATTAATTATATAACATTTTTTTAATATTTTTTTCTTTGGGTGAGGGGTGGGTGGAGGAATAAAACTTAATTGATTAAGTGAGGAACCCCCTAGCACTATTATACACTCATATACCTTTCAACTAATACAAGAAGGACTTCAAATAAAGTTTGTGTGCAAAAGTTATTCCACCTATAAGTTGGCCTTCCTATTTTGAACACCATGATTTAAGAGGATAGCATGGCATCCACCACTATTCATGGAAAAAGGAATAGACATATGAGAATGATGAAGAACATTGTAGAAGAGTTAATATTGTAACCCTACTTAATAGTTGAAGTAGTCAAAATTAGTTACTAGTAGGCTATGAAGTTTTGCCATAACTAGGTCACTTCGAAGAAAAGGGGTTCCATTTTATTCAAGTTCATTTTGTTCCGCAGATGAGCTTAGTAGCAAAGAGTGGATAGCAAAAGAGAAAATATAGTGCTTTTGTATTATATTAACCCATGAGCCACAAGTCTCACTCCTTTGTACTTGCTGCATTTCCATTTAGAGAAAAAGAGAGAAGAGTAGCCTCACCTTCTAGATGGGTTTTCTCCCATAAGGGTTTCGAAAATAATATCTTATGTTCATTATGGTTTGTGAGTTTTATTTTCATATTTTGTTAGGTCCCTATAATACTAGTGTATCCCCTTTATTGTTATTATTAGTGTATCCACCCTATTGTTATTGTTGTTCTCATGTATCCCCCATATTTTTATTGTTGTGCCCAATAGAAGCCCAATATTGTTATTGCCGTGCCATTATATTATTATTGTTATGTAGACTTTGATTATATTGTGACCCCTTAGACTCTTATATATACCAAGGAGGTTCTTTCATTTGTATCATCCAAGAATTGTTCATTTATGTGATGTAAATGAGGTTTCCCCATCAAAGAGGCTATTTCTCAAGTCACTGATCTATTTTTTATTCTATTTTTTGAGTTGGTTGCATAACATTTGGTATCAGAGCTTTGGATTTTTAGGGTTTTGCTACTTCAAAAAGGTCATCTTGGATTTTTTTCTGTAACATTGTTTCTACAAGGCTTCATAATTTTAAATTTTTACCATGTAGAAACAAAATCTTGGTGAAATTCGTGTAAAATTTTCAGATCTTTCTTCACTATATTTTTTGAGATATGGTCCGAAGAAGTTAGATTTTTTGTACAGGATACATAATTCAATATCAAATAGGTGACCTATGGAAAATCATCACAAATTTCTCTCTGAATATTGAATTTGAATTTAGTAAAAAGTGCCTAAAATTGTAGGAATTGTAGTTTTTCTTGTATCATTTTCAGCATTGAAGGTCAAAACAGTGACACGTGGAATTATGTACAAGTTATCTCTATTGAACTAGTCTATAATCAAGTCATCGTGGGAGATTGGACATAACTTTTTCTTGAAGAATCCAATTGTGATATGAATTATGGAATTGTAAAGAAGACTCAGAGGGATATCACATGACAAAATTTCACACCTTGGAGATCTGAAATTATAGAGATACAACAATTTCAATATCGTGCTCCCTAAAAGAAAGAAAAAAGTGTGTAATTTTTTAAATTTTGCATAACTTTTGTTTGAAAAAATAGTTTGAAGTGATTCAAAGGGCATAATGAAGCATATACATAGTTGTTTGATTAAAAAATTCCTTGAAATAAAAAAAATGGACACACCTACTAAGAAATTAGAAAGCTCTACTATGACGCATGAAGAAGAGGAAGAAACACAACATAATATATCAAAATCACGTGACTAAATGCAAAAAATTTTCTTTCACAAAGAGTAACCAAAAATGAAATGGAAGCTATGATTGATGGTTTGAAGAATGGTTTAAAAGCAGACATGGAAGGTTTGAAGGATGGATTAAAAGCAGACAATGAAGCTAAGATGGATGGTTTGAAAGAAGACATGGAAGTCTTGAAGGAGGGTTTTACAATGTTGCTATAAGAAATGCTTCCCAACAGTGAAAATGTATTCCATGAAGCTCATGATGAGAAAAAAAGGAATGCTAATTATAATTTTAGAGACTCTAACCTTGGAATGAAGACCAAGCACATTCCAAATATCGATATGAGGAAGTGTTGTTGCTCCTAGAGATAACCCCTAGTTTGAGGAAAGACTAATGCCTAGGACATCTTGATGAGTGTTTACAAGATCTAATGAAATTGTACTGGGTGGCAGACTACTACTTGCATCTGCATAATGCGCAGAAGGAGACTAGATGGGAGGCATGATTACACAGTTTTGTAGGTCGGGAGGTAGTTCTTGGGCACAATGAATATTCAATGCGAATTAATTGGAGGCAGTAACTCTACATTACAAAGTTCCAAGAGGCAGGGATGCATGCTTGGGGCATGCAACTGCACAATGTGCAGTTCAAGGGGGTAGAGGGTCAAGTTGGTCGGGCATGAAACTTTCTAAAATTTGACTATGTGTGAGATCAATGAGGAAAAGATGAAACCAAGGTTGGACTTGATCATGATCACACACTCAACACAATCGGTGACACAACATTAAACACACAAAACCTAGAATTAACATGATCCCCTTAATGCAACAACAAAGCAACATTCTCCTCTAAGTGCAGCACTTAAGATATAATTTGCGGCAATAGTGACAACACTAGTACGACCGTGCATAAAACTTTGGGAATGAGTCTAATACATGTCTACATGATATATAGGAGCCATTAGTACCAAAATTTCCTCTTGACATGAACCATAACTCCACTTTTACAACATGTGACACTTCCCATGCCAAAAGACAACACTTGCGGAAGTAAGCGAAAAGTGCAAATGACACTTGCAAAGGCTTAATGAAAGTGAAAGTGACACATGTCATAGTGAAGATAACATGAAAATGACACTTATTAAAGTGAATGAAAGAAAAAATGAGAGTTACGAATGTGAAAGTGACACTTACGAAAGCAAAGGTGCTCCAGAGCGATAATTGAGAAAACTCACCAAAATAGAAGTACAATTGCAATCAAAGTGAGGAAGACTGTCAATGGGGAATGTGCATTAATTGTCGACATGTGTTGCACAATACATTGTGCTTATGGATTGCAAAGTGATTGTCACTAGGGATTGCACAAACTTTACCTTCAAGAGTTATGCAATGCCTATCTAAGCTTGCATAGAAATATGTGTGTTTATGAATTCATCAAAGGCAGAGCATGTGTGAGCAAGTGAATTTGACACTTAGAAGAAGACTTAACAGTTTGCAAAAAATTAGATGTCACGAAGTGACCATGGAGTCACATATCGCAAGATCCTCAATATGTTCCAAAATTCAAGTGTAGGCAGAATTTTTGGAGGCTGTTTTTTGCAATTACAACAATTTAATTTTGATACATTAATTTAAATTTTAGTGTTTTCAAATATTGTTTTTCTTTGGTTCTTTTAGTTGTAATGCCTTTTAACTCTTTTGGAGTTAGTACACATGCAATAATGTTTATTTTATTAATAATAGATTATGTTGACTGCAGAGATTCACAGAATCAAAGCTTAAAAGTTTCCTTTGGACAATGGACTTTCTTTACAGTGCCACATATATGTATTTATGTTAATTTTAAAAGTATATGTTAATATTAATATTTTAATGCTTTGAAAATCATGCTTTTAGATTTGATATTTTAATGCTTTGAAATAAGGCCATATGTAATAATGCTATGTAAAATTCATTTTATTTTTTCATATATGCAATTTGTCTCGAATTTTTGACATTTAAATGTTGTTAAATAATTAAGAATTTAGAGATCATAAACAAAATTCTTCAATAATTCCTTACATGAACTTAATATTATGAAATTATTTCCGATCACAAGACATGAGAGAGATTTTTGATTCATTGTGACTAAAGCTTTTTTTAAAGCACGCGGGTTGGGATTCCTTGCTTTTAATATTTTAATGATTTGAAAATCATGCAATATGTAATAATGCTTTTTAATATTGATGTAATGTTTTAATAGAAATAATATCTATATTATATAGTATTAATATTAATAATTATTATATATTTATTATTAATACTATTGCTACATTAATGTTAAATTTTTAATGCTTTGTAAATAATGAAGTGTGCGTAGTTTTGTAATAATGTTTTTTTAAATGTTTTAATTCCAATTTAATTTTAATTTACCGATCTTTATTATTATGGTATCTTTGTGAATTAGGTTAACCTTATCATTGTTATTATATAGATTGTGCGAAGTGTGATAGATACACACAGACTTAAAACCTATTCCAACACAATGGACTTCCTCACATTTCCATTCCATACATATTGCATTTGTGTAATTTTTAAAATATATATTATAAATATTAATGTTTTCACCAATCAATGGTTTTTACTATTTTATTTTAATGCTAGAAATAATGGCCATACTATTCTTGCTTTTAATTTTGATGTAATAGTGAATTTTAAGTTGAATTAATTGAAATCATATGATTAGTTAAAATTTTAAAATATGTAGAATTAATAAATAAGATAATACATTTAATTTTGATACATTAATTTAAATTTTAATGGTTTAAAATAGTGTTTTGTTTGTTTGTTTTTTTTTTTTGGTTTTTTTTTTTAATTGTAACACAATTTAACTCTTTTAGAGTTAGTACATGTGCAATTTGATCGGTCTCATTTATTATTATGGTTATTTCTGTGTAATTAAGCACACTTCATTTTTTATTATTAATAGATTATGCAAAGTGCGGAGATCTGCGTAATGAAAGCTTGAAAGCTTCTTTTGCATTCCTGCACATGACTAGTGGTTATTTTATTATTAATATATTTTGTGGAGTGTGGAGGTCCACGCATTGAAAGCTTGAAAACTTCCTCCACAGTCCCACACATATGCATTTGTGTTAATTTTGAAAACATACATTAATATTAATATTTTAATGGTTCGTAAATCATGCTTTCAAATTTGATATCGCAATGCTTTGAACTAATGGCATATGTAATAATTATGTTTAATTTTGATGCAATGTGAATTTTAATTGAAAAATTAATATATGGATTAGTTTAAATTTCAAATATATATCGAAATTAATATATAAGATAATTATATTTAATTTTGATACATTAATTTATATTTTAATGCTTTCAAATAATAAATGTGGTAGTTTGTAATAATGTGTTTTCTTTGATGTTTAAATTGTAATGCATTTTAACTGTTTTAGAGTTAGAACACATGCAATTTGACTCACCTCATTTATTATTATGGATATATCTTTGTAATTAGGTTAGCTTCATTTTTTATTATTAATAGATTGTGCGGAGTGTGGAGCTTTGCACAATCGGAAAACTTCACTTTCCTGCAACTTCCTCTTTGACATTGTGTTTCCTTCTTGCGACCTACGGCCTACTATGCAATTCTTGTCCTTCTTCTTGAGCGAAATTCATTGATGATCTCCAACTCACACGCCTTCCT
This sequence comes from Pinus taeda, assembly GCA_000404065.3. Lineage (NCBI taxonomy): Eukaryota > Viridiplantae > Streptophyta > Pinopsida > Pinales > Pinaceae > Pinus > Pinus taeda. The sequence goes on along the minus strand of APFE030816862.1, from coordinate 37,743 downwards.
TCTATTTATATGAGTTGTTTCCTAATCATTTGTTGGACAGATGCCCCTTCTCAAGTAGGTTTGACCTTTCATGTCATTCGGGCATGCCCCTTATCGTTCGCGCGCCCCAGTATGCCTAGCAAGAAACATCCTGTTGAGCATGCCCAAAGCATGGGGGCCCATATCATCGTGTATCACATGTCACCCCATCGCTTTATTCACCAAACTATCCCTTTCTTGTTCCACACATCATGCCAACTTCCACTCATGTTTCCTAATCATGCCCATCGCATATCTCGCTCAGCTTGTGCCTGTCATTCACGTATCATCGGTGCCCTCTTCCTGACTCTCCCATGGCACCCATCATGCATTCATGTTGCTTGAAACTTCAACTAACCCGCCTAATATTGACTCGAGCACGCAATCCTCCTATAGGCACCCTGCCTTCGTGCGAAATTTCCCAGGGTACTCACCTTTATGTCATGCACTCTACACAACACCCATGGGCACACTTTGTCCAACCAATCCACCCAAAACCCTGCCCATGCATCCAACATTTCAAAAACATACTCCACAACTCATTATATCGCACGACTTGGGTGCACAAGGTCTATCGGTCACTAATGATCGTCATCGACGTCCATTTGGCCATGGTGCCAACTTAGGGTCCTAACAATCCTTTACTTATATGCATCATTGTTTGTTCATTTTGTTTAGGTGAACACCCATTCACAAGTCAGCCCGACCCACCATGTGTTATGCAGGCGCACCCCTTCATTCAGGCACCTGGGCACCCACGTCGCCATGTATCACACATTACCATTTAGTATGCTTCAAAAAACTCGCACACGCTTACTCCACCCATCCCATGTTTCGCTCGGCCAACTTCCATCGCACATCTTTCCCGACTTGTGCCTTTTTCTTGCTCCGCATGTCGTGCCTGACCGTCACTCATATGGCCCGGTTCATGCCCATTGTACATCTCACTCAACCCACACTTGTTGTGTGTATTGTTATCACTGAAAAGATTCCAAAGGAAAGATCAAGAGAGTTGAATTGGCATTAAAACTGTGTTTTGGTGATTACACAGCAGTTTCGTAGCGTGCTACGAAACTGCTGTAGGTGATGATTTTAACACAAACAGGCAGTTTTGTATTATGAACGGGAATTTTGAAAGACGTGTATGTGGAACACTTGATCCAATCTCAATATCCCCCTGGCTTAAGGATGCAAAAAAGTCATTGGCTAGTGAAAAGGAAATAACTGAAAACAACATTCACTTGAATGCAGATGGTGCCAAACAAAAATCCAATGAATCTGTAAAAGATGATTGTGGAAAGTTTTCCCATCCCATGTTTAAGAAATCAATCACAGATATGCTCTATGGGAAACATACTAGTCCGTGCTCTGGTTCCTGTGATGCTGATACTGAAGTTGCAGGGTCTGACTGTGAGACCATCAATGGTAAATCATACAGGGAAACACCTGATGGAGGATATAAACGTTCATTATAAGCAGCAGAAGATGCTTTCATAATCAAGGAACATGGTCTTTCTTTACCTCATGGTTTCTTATCAGCTCCCACCTCACATGGTCAAGAGTTGAGTGGTTCTGGTGCTGCCTATGACAGCGGAAATCCTGAAGGTTTTATTAGCGGAAATACAGAAACTGAGGATGGAAATGCTTTACATGTGGCAGAACAAAGTCTTCATAACAGAATAAAGCCAGATTTAGTAAAACTTTGCAAAATGTTGCAACTACCGATGATTAGTGTGATTATGCTTCTACTGTCTTGAAAATCAGCGCTCAAGGAGACTTAGGTTTCTAGATGTTGCTTCATTTGTTTGATAGATCTCCAATACTTGGTATTGTCCTAAATATAAATCCTCACGTTTGAATGGCTCAAAAATATCTGAAGACAAGGATATGGAGAAGCATCACAAGGAATTTGCCTGAAGACTTTATTGTGGAGCTGGCTACAAATGTAAAATTTTGATTTTTGAAATTACACAGCAGTTTCGCAGCGCGCTACGAAACCCCTGTAGCAGCCTGTTTTAGCAGAAAAAACTATGTTTTCTGCTTTTACTAGTAAATTTCCAGAAGGGTTTATGAGCAGCTGAAAACTTAATTTTGAAAACTGAAAGAGGCTTTTATTCCTAACATACCAAGCTACAAAAACATCTTTCAGTTTCTTCAAATTCGTTCTGAGGTAGGAGGAATTTATGGTTAAACTTGCACTACGAAACTGCTGAAAGTCAAGCTTTGTCTACTGGTTTTACACCTGTTTTTCAAAATCCGTTTCTGGTCAAATGAAAGGGTATTTTGGAATTATGAAGGAGGTTTATATTAATAAACTCTCCTACTACAATAAACTATCGCAATTTCTTCATAAGTGTTTTCAGTTGGGAGATACTAAGCTTTCATTGAGACCCTACTTTCAGAAAACGGATTTTTTCCTGTTTGCCACGTGTTTTTCAAGGACCGATTCTGAACAGCTGGAGAAATATTTTAAACAACCAGGAGAGGTTTTTGTTCTAGACAACATGGGCTACAAAAACCTCCTTCAGTTTCGTAAAAGGTGTCATAGATGAAGAGATAAAGGCTCTGCAATTTTCAAGGATCTAAACCTAAAAAACAGGGAAACATGTTCCCTAATTTCTAGGGTTTGTCATCAGCAGTTGGGTGACCACGTGGGAGGCTTCATAAAGTTCGACATCATGGAGTTTTAGGTGTCAGATAATGTGTTAAATGTTTAGATAAGGTTGTTTTGATCATAATGAGGAGTTAGACTCCTAATTGTTTTAGGTCTCTAGGACTCCTAGTTAGTTGTCTTTTGTATTAAATAGTTAGTTTAAGTGTCAATAGGTGTCAAATAAGGAGAAATTCGAATTCCCCTCATGCTGGAGGAGGAATCTCATTAGTTAGAAGAAA
>APFE030816862.1:0-34813 GCA_000404065.3 Pinus taeda | reverse complement strand
CAAATGCTCAGAGTATATGTGGTTTGGTCTTTATTCTTCTTGTTTTACAGTTCACTAAATATGCAATCACTCTGAATTCACCTAGTGCTCAGACTTCCTGTGTATGTTTTTTGAATTGAGGTTCTTCTTGAGAAATGTTTTGAGTGTTGAGACATTATATGCCTTAGCTTCCATGATTGAGTAGCTAATAATTTACTGCAGAAGTGTATGACTCCATGAGCCCAATGGAAGAAGTCTAATTTTTTTGTTCCAACCAGCTTAAACTTCATCTACTGTTTAAAGAGTTAGCCATCTTTTCTTGCCCTTAATGCATATCAAAAATCTGTGAGAGAGCCCTCTCTGACTAAGGAGGTTAAACCTTAGTCCAAAGCATGGTTTGAAATAGTTTCATGAAATCTTGCTAGGTAGCAGCCCTTAGTACATGATTTTATGATAACATGTATATCATCAGTGCTCTTTTCTCAAATTTCCCTTGGTGCTCATCGTGTGATCATGTTGCTCGCTACTCCAACTCGCTCGACTATCGTTAATTCATGCACACAACCTTGCTTATAGGCACTTGGGTGCCCCACCTTCGTGCGAGCATGCCCATGATGCTCACATTTGTGCTTGAATTCTTTCTCTACAGTCCCACACAAGGCCAGTGGTTATTTTATTATTAATAGATTGTGCAAAGTGCAGAGGTCCACCCAATAAAAGTGTGTTAGCTTCCTCCGCACAATGGACTTCCTTCGTAGTCCAACACATATGCATTTGTGTTAATTTTGAAAATATACTCATAATATTAATATTTTAATTATTTGAAAACCATGCATTTAGTTTTGATATTTTAACGGTTTGAAATAATGCCATATTGTGTAATAATGATTTTTAATTTTGTTGCAAATGAATTTTAATTGAAAAATTAATATATAGATTAGTTTAAATTTAAATATATATCAAAATTAATATATAAGATAATTAGAATTAAATATTGATACGTTAATTTAAATTCTAATGCTTTCAAATAATGTTTTTCTTTGAATCTTTTAATTGTAATACTTGTTTAACTCTTTTAGACTCAATACACATGCAATTTGACATGCCCCATTTATTATTTTGGCTATCTCTAGACAAGCTTCATTTTTCTTATTAGTAGATTGTGCAGAGTGTGAAGGTTCGCACAATGAAAGATTGAAAACTTACTCCACAATCCCGAACAAGACCAATGATTATTTTATTATTATTAGATTGTACATAATGTGGAGGTATGCACAATGAAATCTTGAAAATTTCCTCTGCACAATGGACTTCTTATGTTGCACATATGCATTTGTGCTAATTTTTAAAATATACATTAGTATGAATATTTTAATTCTTTGAAATCATGCTTTTAGATTTGATATTTTAATGCTTTGAAATAATGGCATATGTAATAATGCTATCTCAAATTCATTCTATTTTCCATAGAAAGTATGCAATTTATCTCAAATTTTCACATTTCAGTGTTCTTAAATAATTAAGAATTTAGAGAGCATAAACAAAATTCTTCATTTGTTCCTTACGTGAACTTAATATTATGAAATGATTTTTTATCACAAGAAATGAAAGAGGTTTTCAATTCCAAGTGGTTAAAGCTTTTTTTAAAGCAAGAGGTTGGAATTCCTTGCCTTTAATATTTTAATGCTTTGAAAATCATGCTTTTAGATTTGATATTTTAATAGTTTGAAATAACGAAATATGTAATAATGCTTTTTTAAATTTTGATCAAAATGAATTTTAATTGAGTAATTAATATATAGATCAGTTTAGATTCTAAATATATACAAAAATTAATAAATAAGATAAATATATTTAATTTTGATATGTTAATTCAAATTGTATTGCTTTCAAATAATGAATGTGGTGGTTAATTTGTTTTTCTTTGATGTTTCAATTGTAATGCATTTGAACCCTTTTGGAATTAGAGCACTTGCAATTTGAATCACCTCATTTATTATTATGGTTATCTCTATATCATTATGCTAGTTTCATTTTTTTTATTATCAATAGGTTGTGTGGAGTGCGGAGGTCCCACAATGAAAGCTTGAAATCTTCCTCTGCAGTCCATCACATATGCATTTTTGTTAATTTTGAAAATATTTGTTAATATTAATATTTTAATTCTTTGAAAATCATGCATTTAGTTTTGATATTTTAATGCTTTGAAATAATGTCATATTGTGTAATAATGTTTTTAAATTTTGTTTCAAAGTGAAATTTTAATTGAATAACTAATATATAGATTAGTTTAAATTTTAAATATATATTAGAATTAATATATAAGATAATTAGATTTAATTTTGATGCGTTAAATTAAAATTTAATGCTTTCAACTAATGTTTTTCTTTAGATCTTTTGAAATCTTATTCTATAGTCCTCCACAAGACTAGTGCTTATTTTATTATTAATAGATTGTTCAGAGTATAGAAGTCAGCACAATGAAAACTTGAAATCTTCCTATGCACAATAGACTTCCTTCGTGGTCCCACACATGCATGTGTTAATATTGAAAATATATGTTAATATTAAGATTTTAATACTTTGAAAATCATGCTTTCAAATTTGATATCTTAATTCTTTGAAATTATGCCATATGTAATAATGATTTTTAATTTTCATACAATGTAACTTTTAATTGAAAAATTAATATATAAATCAGTTTAAGTTTTAAATATATCTTGAAATTAATATATAAGATAATTAGATTTAATTTTGATACATTAATTTAAATTTTAAGGCTTTCAAATAATGATGTGGTAGTTTGTAATAATGTGTTTTTATTTGATGTTTTAATTATAATGCATTTTAACTCTTTTGGAGTTAGAACACGTGTAATTTGAATTGCCACATTTATTATTATGGTTATATCTATGTAATTAAGCTAGCTACATTTTTTATTATTAATAGATTGTGTGGAGTGCAGAGGTCCGCACAATGAAAGCCTCACTTTCCTACAACTTCCCCTTTTTTACTTTTTTTGTTATGACCTACACCCTTAATCAAGTGCTCAAAATTAGGTTCAAAATGCAAACTGGCAAAATCTCGATAAACTTAGCTTCAGATCGAAGTGCTCTTCATCCTGATTCCAACGGTGTGAATGATACTTGAATCCAAGCTCATATGAAGAAGTTAGAGCAAGTCAAATTTTAGGTTTGACTTGGACAGATGGCAGGAGAAGGTAACGTGGCAGGACTCTTCAGCGAATGGGGAAGCGCCAAGTCATAGGTCGCCATTGGCCTCACTTTTTTCAAATTGCATATCGAAGATTGGCCGATGTTAAAGATTCGACCCTAGAACAAGCCAGGGTGCGATGCGATAATCACAATCGCACATCGCAGAAGGGAAGTACTACAAAAATCGTCCCCCAGCGTATCAGGTTGCAATGCGATAATCGCAATCTCATATCGCACAGTGCAGAGTCCCATATATATATTACCCCCTGACTCCGCCGATTTCAATTTGTGTTGGATCTTAGATGCGATAAGATTATGGGCTGCAGTTGATATTATGTCGGGTCTGCCACTTATCGCAATCGCAAATCACCCATGCCGCATTCACAAACCATAATACCCATATGTTCTCACCGATCACGATTTACGATGGCATTGTTGGTGTTGATAGCTTACGACCGCCACGTGGTGAAATTTTCGCACAGTTAGTGCTTTTTGGAGTGAAATTGTAGGATAATGCTGGAAATGGTGCAATTTGTGGAGCGAATATTGGGAAAACTAGGGGAGGTCATAAATTCTTCAGTTTTCCACCCATTTGGATGCAAAAAGAGGCTAGATAGCCATTTTTTAACATTCTAGGCTCATTGGAGCATGTTTAAGAAGAATTTGAGCATTTTAAGCACATTTTTTTTTACACTTTTGAACATAATAGAGAGGTCCAAGCCATTGGAAGCTAGACCAAGGAAACGTAGCCTAGGAAGGGTGAACTCCTTTATCATGTTCATGTTGTAATGTGTTTTCGATAATATTATGTACATGTTTATGATGTTGTTCAGTTTCTTATTCATGTTAAATTTCTCATAAAATTAACATAGAAACTCATCATTGCACTTGCAAAAATTCATGAATCCTTAAGAACAATGAAAGAATTTTGTTTCTAAGAGGCTCTTAGCACACCAATATAATATTCTGAATCAGATCATTTTGGTATCAGAGCTCTAGATTTGCTTTATGAAAGAAGGATTTAACTGTTTGCAAGTTTATGTCATGCTTACAAGGTTAAAACTCAAAAGAGGAGAAGGGAAGGTGGTTGGAAGCCCTGAAGTTGGGTCAAGGGGAAGGAGAACAAGGTTGCCATAATCTCCAACACCAATTTACCCTAGTTGCAGTTGAGACTCCAGAGATCATGTCTCATGAAGGAGAATCTATAAACATGACAGAAGATGAGAAGACCTTCATAAAGGCTTTCTTTGATATGACAGAGATGGTAAAGGTCATCTATGAAGAGAGGAATGCCAGGTTGCAAGGGGAAAGTTCCAAACCTCCCAAAGGAAAAGGCTCTTCAGGAGGAGGTAATGGAAATGGAGACAAACCTCCACCCTCTCCACCATCTTCTTCATCTTCTTCTTCACAAGCATCTTCACCCTCTTCCACTAACACAACCCTTACTCATACTCATCATCATACTTCAAAATGAACTAGTAAATCACCTTTTTTAAAACTTGATGTTAAATTTGAGTTACCCATGTATAATGGTGAAGTGAATGCAAAGAAGCTTGATAATTAGATTCGTCAGTTGGAGGTTTATTGTAGGGTTCAAAGCCTTCAAGAGGATGACATAAAGATTCAGTTAGCTTCCTTGAGAATGGAGGGTGCAACATTGGTATGGTGGGAATCAAAGACCTAATAGGAAATTAAAAAACATGGTAAGATCTCAATTTCTTGGAATGATTTCATTGTTGCAATCAAAATACAATCCTACCCTCTAGCTTATATGTAGAAAGCCATCATGAATTGGCAGAAATTTAGACAACTTAAAGGTCAAAATGTGCAAGATTACACCCAAGAATTCAGAAAAAAGGTATTTGATGTTAGGTGTATATTTGCAATCACATGGCACATTGTTTAAATACATAGGAGGTTTACACAGTTACCTTAGGCATACTATCGTAAATCTAGATGATGTGTGTGTGCAAGCCACTCATCTCAAGGCAAGAGGAAAAAACACCCCAGAAGAGGTAGTAAAAAACCATTTAAGAGTAAAGGAAAGGAAAAGGCTTTCAAAGGGAAGGCAAAGAAAAATGTGTCTATCAAGAAAAGAAGAAGAGAAAGTTACATGCAAACATTGTTCCAGAGAGGCTCACAATGAAGCTTATTATTGGAAGCTTCATCCCGAAATGAGACCAAAGAGAAAAAACAACAAGTGAAAACAAAAGACAACTACAACCACTCAACAGGATTTGGGATCCAATTCGGGTGATGAAACTAAAATCACAACCATGGGGTTAAAAGGAAAAGAATCCATTGCTAGCACTAGTTCTTCAAACTCACAAAATGAAAATCCAAATGAAAAGAGGAGAACATTTTTTTTTCACTTAAGGGTGATCTCAAAACAAAACAATATTGATACGCTTTTCAATAGTGGCTCTCAAGCCAATATTATCTCTGAAAACATTGTCAAAATTTTAAACTTGGAAATCGTTCCACATCATAAACCATATCCACTTGGATGGGTGTGTGACAATGCATAATTGTAGGTTACTAAAAAGTGTAAATTGAAATTCGCCATTACTACAAATTTCATAGATGAAGTGGACCTTGATGTTGTGCACTAGATATCTGTGTAATAGTTTTGGGCAGCCCATACCTTTATGACAGAAAAGTTATCTTCCATAGATATGACAAAAATTATCATTTATTCAAATATGGAGTAGAATATGTTATGAGAGCTCATAGCAAGAAAATAAATCTTTTGTTTGTTAATGCAGGGCAGATGAAAATACTAGTGAATTCGACCACGAATTTTGTGCTTCTAATGATCAAACCCAAGAATGATGTTGATAATGAAGTTTTTAAAGGTTGTGATTCAAATTTGAAATCTGAATTGGTTGACGTAGTTAACCAATATGAGGATATGTTTCAAGAACCAAAGGGATTACCTCCCAAGAGAGGAACCCAACATGAGATACAATTGCAGCAAGATTGTCCTCTTCCTAACATTGGCATGTACAGGATGTCAGTGATAAAAGCGCAGAAATTAAGAAGCAAATTCAAGAGGTGTTGAATAAAGGGATCATCAGACCATCTTCCTCGCCATGTGGTTCACCTATTATCTTGGTGCCAAAGAAAGATGGAACATGGTGCATATGTGTGGACTTTCGTGCATTGAACAAAATTACGGTAAAGAACTGTTACCCATTGCCTAGAATAGATTATTTATTTAATCAGTTGAAATATGCAAAGTATTTTACTACTCTAGATTGAAGAAGTGGCTACCATCAAATTAGAATAGTTGAAGGAGACATTTGGAAGTCAACATTCAAAACAAAACAAGGTTTGTTTGAATGGCTAGTTATCTCTTTTGGTTTATGTAATTCTCATGCTACATTCATGTGTGTGATGAATGATGTGTTAAGGCCATTTCTTGATGAGTTTTTCATAGTCTACTCAGATGACATCTTAATTTTCAGTAAATCTTGTGATGAACATGTCATGCATATAATAAAAGTACTTGATGTCTTGAGAAAAGAACAGTTGTATCTTAAGATGTCAAAGTGAGCTTGGAAAAACATATATAGTTTACTTGGGTCATATGGTTGGAGGAGGTGAGTTGAAAATAGATCCCTCCAAGGTTGATGTCATTGTGAATTGGTCAAGGCCTAATACAATTACCAAGGTAAGATTTTTTTTGGGAGTAGCCCAATATTGGAGGAAATTCATTCCTAATTTTTCTATTATAGCTGCTCCTTTGCATACGTTGACAAGTGTGAAAAAGGTTTTTCAGTGGGGAGGCAAACAGTAAAAGGCCATTGATGAATTAAAGGAAAATATTAGTACAACTCCAGTACTTGCACTTCCATACTTGAGACAATCATTTGAGATTCAGACTGATGCTAGCGACTACGCCATGGGTGCATTCCTCATGCAACATGGTAAGCCTATATGTTTTCATTCAGAAACTTTTAATGGTGCAGTGATTAACTATCTTACATATGACAAGGAATTGTGTGCATTGGTGCAAAGTGTGAAAAGATGGAAACACTGCTTGATGGGTAAGGAAACCATCGTTCACACTGATCATCAACCATTGCAATACTTGCAATCTCAATCAAAGTTATAGCAATCAAGGCAATCCTGATGGATGGGTTTTCTTCAACAGTTCCACTTGGTAATCAGGTATAAGAAATGTATCTACAATAAAGTTTTTTATATGATTTCTAGGCCTATTGTTAGTGAAACTACTTTACTCAAGCATAATTATCTTTTACATGAAATTTATATTGAGAAATATGCATTAGATAATGACTTTCAAAATGTTTATGCAAGCTTGAGTCAAGGTAACCAAGTAGAGGAATTGGATTATCATTTTCATGATAACTTGTTGTGCCATATTGGCAAGCTTTGTATTGCATAGGGAGAAAGAGTTAACATCATAAGAGAGGCACATACTTGTATTTCTTGTCATTTAAGTGTAAACAAGACTATGACACATCTATAGAGGTATTGTTATTGGCCTCGTATGCTTGAAAGTGTGTCTCGTTTGATTAAAGGATGTCCATTATGTGTAATTAGTAAGCCTAGAAATAGGAATTTAGGATTGTAGACACCACTTCTGGTTCCTAGGAGGTCTTCCATTGTCAAAAAGATGTCATGATTATTTGTATGTAACTTTTGTGGATAGGTTCAGCGAAACGTGTATTTTGATGCCATGTAAAAAGAAAGTAATAACTGAACAAACTACTTAGTTATTCTTTCAGAATGTTTGGGTGCATTTTGGATTTCCCACATCCATTGTTTGTGATCGAGGTTCTCGCTTTGTTGGGAATTTTTGGTCAAGCTTGTGGGGATTCATGGACACCAAATTGAAAAAGAGTACAACTTTTCATCCACAAATAGATGGTCAAAAAGAAATGGTGAACAGAACAGTGATACATCTTCTTCGTGGGTATTACAGCAAGCATCCTAAGTTGTGGGATGAACATTTGCACTAAATTCAGCATGCTTACAACTAATCCAAGCACTCGTCAACTCGAACTTCGCCATTTGAAGCATGCTTGAGATACTTGCCTAAATCTCATTTGAATTTTATTTTTGGCAAAGATGTTGCTATTGAAGGTCATAGCGACATAAATAAAGTAAGAAATTTCATTGAGAAAATCCAATTAGTACACCAAAAGGTTCAAGAACAACTTGAGAAAATCCCAGGTAAGTACAAAGCAAGGCACAAAAAGCATCGTCAAGATCACAAGTTCCAAGTTGATGATAAATTTTGGCTTCACATTAACAAAGAGAGGCTCCAAGGGGAAGGTAAAAAACTAAAACCAATTAGATATCATCCATTCATAATTTTGGAAAAGATTGGTAACAGTGCCTTTAGGTTGGATTTTCCTTCATATATGCAAATTTATGATGTTGTTAATGTTGAGAATTTAAGATTGTATGAGCCTCCTTTGATTGAAGATCAAGGAGAGAATATTCAAATTCCATATATTGAAGACTTTTCTCCAGAATTACTAGATGAGCTTCAGCAAGACACTATACTTGACAAAAGAACAAGGATATAAAAAAGGGAAAGTGTCAATTATCTTCGAGTGGGGCTCACCTACTGGACAATTGAAAATTATCTTTTGGGGTCCAAAAGGCTTCTAGTGGGGAGGAGTGATCGGGTGCTTAAAATTAGGCTCAAAACTAAAAGTGGCAGAATATCAATAAACTTAGCTTCGGATCGAAGTGATCGTCATCCTGATTCCAATGGTGTGAATAACACTTGAATCCAAGCTCATATGAAGAATTTAGAGCAAGTCAAAGTTTAGGTTTGACTTGGACAGATGGCAAGAGAAGATGACATGGCAGGACTCTTCAGCGAATGGGGAAGCGCCAAGTGGTAGGAGGACATTGGCACTACATTTTGCAAATCACATATTGCATGCGAGTTGGAATTAAAGAATCGGCCCCAAAATAAGCCAGGGTGCGATGCGATAATCACAATCACACATCACAGAAGGGAAGTACTACAGAAATCAGGCCCCAATGTAACGGGTTGCGATGCAATAATTGCAATCATAGATCACGCATTGCATAGTTTTGTATATATGTTACCCCCTGACTCTACCGATTGTGATTTGCGATGGAACTTGGATGCAATAAGATTATGGGTTGTAGTTGATAGTTTCGTTGGGTCCGCCAATTATCGCAATCGCAAATCACCAATGCCATGTTCACAAATCATAAGACCGATCAATTCTCATCGATCATGATTTGCAATGGAGCTGTTGATGCCAATATCTTATGGCCACCGCGTGGCAAAATTTTCTTCTAGTTAGCTCTTTTTTGAGCGAAATTGTAGGATCATGCAGGAAATGGTGCAATTTGTGGAGCAAATATTAGGAAAACTAGGGGAGGTCATAAATTCTTCAGATTTCCACCAACTTGGATGCAAAAAGAGGCTAGATAGATATTTTTTGACATTATGGACTCGTTAGAGTAGGTTTCAGAAGCATTTGAGCATTGTAAACACATTTGTTTTTACACTTTTGAGCATAATAGAGAGGCCCAAGCCATTGAAAGCTGGATCAAGGAGACGTAGCCCAGAAGGGTTGAACTCCTTTATCATGTTCCTATTAAAATGTGTTTTGATGATGTTCTATACATGTTTATGCTGTTATTCAGTCTCCTATTTCTGTTAAATTGATCATAAAATTAACATAAAAACTCATCATTTCACTTGCAAAAATTCATGAATCCTTAAGCACAATGAAAGCATTATGTTTCTAATATGAGGAGGATCTTAGCACAGAAATCTAATATTCTAAATCAAATCAACCTGACTCTACAGTTCTTATCCTTCTTCTTTAGTGAACTTCATTGATGATCTCCAACTCATGTGCCTTATTTCTGTTTATATGGTTGTTTCGTGATCACTTTTTTGGGCATATGCCCATTCTCAAGTCGGGCAAACCCATCATGTCGTGTAGGGGCATCCCTTGCAATTTGGGTGCCCCAGAATGGCCCACATAGAACACCTCGTTAGGTGCCTGGGCATGCCTAGGGGCAGACATCCATGTCGTCATGTATCACATGTCACCCTGCCATTTGCTTCACCGAACCCACCCTTACTTGTTATGCACGTTGTCCTAACTACTGCTCATGTCGTTTGGTCATGCTCATCGCACATCTTGCTCAACCCATGCCCGTCGTGCATGTATCAATGGCACCCTATGCTTGAATCTCCCATGGCACTCGTTATGTAGTCGTATCACCCAGTGATTCAAGTTTCCTGCCTATCATTGAATCGTGCACACAATCCTCCTATAGGTTCCCAGGCACCTTGCCTTCATGCGGGCATGCCCAGGGTGCTCACCTTCGTGTTGTGTACTCTACGTGATTCCCACGTGTCCACTTCATCCAACCAATCCACCCAACACCCAACCCTTCTATCCAACATGTCGTGGTCGTGCTCCACAGTTGTCGCATCACATGACTTTGGCACACACAATTTATAAGTCACAAAGGATTGCCACAAACACCCGTTTAGCCATGGTGTGAACTTGGGGTCTTGAAAATCCTTTAATTATATGTGTTGTTGTCTATTTATTTGTTTGGGCAGGTTCCCCTTCACAAGTCATGATGAACCACCATGTGTCGCGTGTGGTGCACCCCTTCATTTTGGCACCCTAGCATGCCAACACACAATGCCCCATCAAGCACCCCTTCATTGTGTGAATGTGACCAGGGTGCGAGTGCCCATGTTGCTAGGTATCACACACTACCCCGCTGCTCACTTCACGGAACTCGCCCACATTCATTCTGCCCATCGCTTGTGTCACCAAGCCAATTGCCATTGCACCCAACCAACTTCCATCACACATCTTTCCAAACCTGCATATTTTTCTTGCTCTGCATTCAATATGCAATTATCCCTCATGTGGCCCAGTCCATGCCCATCACACATCTCGCCCAGCCTACATCCGTCACGCTTGTATCGTCAGCGCCCCCCACCCAACTCGACCTTGGCACCTGCCATGAGATCATGTCATCGGGTGCTCCAACTCACCCTCCTAATGTCAACTCGTACACAAAACCCTACCTATATGCACCTCGATGCCCCACCTTCATGTGGGCGTGCCTAGGGTGCTCTCCTTTGTGCTTGAAATCTTTCTTCACAGTCTCGCACAAGACTAGTGGTTATTTTATTATTAATAGATTATGCGAAGTGTGGAGATCCAAAACAATGAAAGCGTGAAATCTTATTATAAACAATGGACTCCCTCTATAGCCCAACACATATGCATTTGTGTTAATTTTTAAAATATACATTAATATTAATATTTTAATGCTTTGAAAATCATGCTTTTAGATTTTATATTTTAATGCTTTGAAATAATTCCATATGTAATAATGCTTTTTAATTTTGATGTGATACGAATTTTAATTGAAAATTAATATATAGATTAGTTTATATTTCAAAATATTTAATATATATAATATAATTAGATTTAATTTTGATATGTTAAATAAATTTTAGTGCTTTCAAATAATGAATGTGGTAGTTTGTAATAATGTTTTTTCTTTGATGTTTTAAATGTAATGCATTTTAACTCTTTTGGTGTTAGAACACATAAAATTTGACTTCCCTCATGTATTGTTATGGTTATCTCTTTGTAAGTATGCTAGCTTCATTTTTTATTATTAATAAATTTTGCAGAATGCAGAGGTCCACACAATGAAAGCTCGAAAACTTCATCATCACAATGAACTTCCTCTATAGTCCGACACATATCCAATTGTGATTTTGAAAACATATGTTATTATCAATATTTTAATGCTTTGAAAATCATGCTTTTAGTTTTAATATTGTAATGCTTTTAAATAGTGCCATATTGTGTAATAATGTTTTTTAATCATAATGCAATATAAATTTAATTGAAAATTAATATATAGATAGTTTAAATTTTAAATATATATCGAAATTAATATATAATATAATTAGATTCAATTTTGATAGGTTAATTTAAATTTAACGCTTTCAAATAATGTTTTTTTTGTATCTTTTAATTGTAATGCCTTTTTAACTCTTTTGGAGTTAGCACGCATGAAATTTTACCCGCCTCATTTATTATTATTGTTATCTTTGTGTAATTAGGCACATTTCAATTTTTTATTAGTGGATTATGTAGAGTGTGGAGGTCTGCAAAATGAAATATTGAAAGCTTCCTCCACAACACCACACAAGAACAATGGTTATTTTATTATTATAGATTGTGCGTAGTGTGGAGGTATGTGCATTGAAATCTTGAAAACTTATTTCGCACAATGGACTTCTTCCGCAATTCTACACATCTACATTAGTGTTAATTTTAAAAGTATATTTTATTATTAATAATTTAAAGCTTTGAAAATCATGTTTTTAGATTTGATATTTTAATGCTTTGAAATAATGCCATATGTAATAATGGTATTTAAAATCCATTTTATCTTTTCAAAGAAAGTATGCAATTTATCTTGAATTTTGACATTTCATTGATTTTAAATAATTAAGAATTTAGAGAGCATAAACAAAATTATTCATCCATTCCTTACGGGAACTTAATATTATGAAATGATTTCCGATCACAAGAAATGAGGGAGATTTTCAATTCATTGCGGATAAAATTTGTTCTAAAGCACACATGTTGGAATTATTTGCCTATAATATTTTAATGCGTTGAAAATCATGCTTTTAGATTTGGCATTTTAATGTTTTGAAATAATGTCTATGTAATAATGCTTTTTAATTTTTGTGCAATGTGAATTTTAATTGAAAAACTAATATATAGATTAGTTTAATTTTTAAATATATATATAAATTAATATATAAATTTATATTTAATTTGGATAGGCTAATTTAAATTTCAATGCTTTCAAATAATGAATGTGGTAGTTCGTAATAATTTGCTTTTCTTTAATGTTTTAATTTTAATGTATATTAACTCTTTTGGAGTCACAACACTTGTAATTTGACTCGCCCCGTTTGTTATTATAGTTATCTTTGTATAATAAGGATACCTTTGCTTTTTATTATTAATAGATTGTGTAGAGTGCAAATGTCTGCACAATGAAATCTTGAAAGCTTCCTCCACAGTCTCGCACATATGCATTTGTTTAAATTTTAAAAATATATGTTAATATTAATATTTGAATGCTTTTAAAATCATGCTTTTAGTTTTGATATTTTAATGCTTTGAATTAATGTCATGCTATGTAATAATGCTTTTTAATTTTGATTCTAAGTAAATTTTAATTGAAAAATTGAAATATAGATTAGTTTAAATTTTAAATATATATCGAAATTAATATATAAGATAATTAGATTTAATTTTGATATGTTAATTTACATTTTAATGCTTTCAAATAATGTTTTTCTTTGGATATTTTAATTGTAATGTGGTTTAACTCTTTTGGAGTTAGCACATGTGCAATTTGACCCACCTCATTTATTATTATGGTTATCTCTATGTAATTAGGCACACTTCATTTTTATTATCAATAGATTGTTCAGAGTGTGGAGGTCCGCACAATGAAAGCTTGAAAGCTTCTTCCACAATCCTGCACAAGACTAGTGGTTATTTTATTATTAATAGATTGTGCGAAGTGCATAGGTCCGCACATTGAAATTTTGAAATCTTCCTTTGTAGTCCCGCACATGCATTTGTGTTAATTTTGAGAATATATGTTGATACTAATATTTTAATGCTTATAAAATCATTCTTTTAGAATTGATATATTAATGCTTTGAAATAATGCCATATGTAAGAATTTCTGTTAATTTTGACGCAATGTGAATTTTAATTGAAATATATATATAAGTTTAAATTTCAAATATATAACGAAATTAATATATAAGATAATTAGATCTAATTTTGATATGTTAATTTAAATTTTAATGCTTTTAAATAATGAATGTGGTAGTTTTTAATAATGTGTTTTTATTTGATATTTTAATTGTAATGCATTTTAACTCTTTTGGAGTTAGAATACATTCAATTTGACTCCCCTCATTTATTATTATGGTTATCTCTTTGTAATTAGGCTAGCTTCATTTTTATTATTAATAGATTGTGTGGAGTGTAGAGGTTCGCACAATAAAAGTCTTACTTACATGCAACTTCCCTTTGTTGTGTTTCTTTCTTGTGACTTGTGCCCTACACTATGGTTCTTGTCCTTCTTCTTGAGAAAACTTCTTCAATGATCTCCAACTTTTGTGCCTTCCTTCTATTTATGTGAGTCACTACCCGATCATTTGTTTGGGTAGACTCCCCTTCTCAAGTTGGGTCGACTAATCATGTTGTGCAGTCACGCCTCTTGTTGTTTGGGTACACAAGTGTCACAACCCCATGTTGTGATTGCCAAAAGACCACTATGGGTGTCATGTAACACCAACGATATTTCATCACAATTATACAACTACTATAACCTGGACTATGCCTAACTTATTTTGCAGTTCAACACTTAGCCAATTTTCCAATTCGATCTTCATATTCATTATGCAGTAGAAATAAACTTCATTAATATTCAATGATTTTCTGATATCATAAAACCAACAATGTACAAGAGTATGCAATGGGAAGGGGAAAATCCTAAAACACTTTTCCCCTTTTCTTATTTTATTAACTTCAGAGTATTTTACATCGGTTTACAAAGGACCAGTCATGCCCAAACTCATGCAAAGCCCAAGTACAAGTGACAAAGGTGGCAGTCGTTGGCCCAACTCAACGCACTTGCTTACAAATTTTAAGTTCCACAATTTAGGGATGCCTTGCCTAAGGTTGGCACCTTTCCTAGTAGAAACCCCAAAAATGGCTCCCCAGAATAGCCCAGAAAACCAACTCTTGGCCCCTGCTCAGAAACTAGCTAGCTTGAACGAGCTCTCCTCCTTCTACAACATACCTTACTTTTGTTTCCAAATTCTTTAATGCACGCCCTATAGCTCTACGATATCACACACCTCACATTTCTGCGAGATTTCAAACTTCGCCCTTTTCTACAATATTCTTTGTGATCTATTTGTCTTGTACGAACTTTCTTGTTACTTCCTGCAAGTGTCTAGCTCCTCTACTTATATGTGTCTCTTCCCTTTGGTTATGTGTGGCTGACGCCCATATAAATGTTGATTTGACCTAATCCTTGTGCACAGGTGCCCCTTCATGGATGAAAGCACACCTGGGCCGAACTAGCCTTTGTCGTGTGGACGCGCCCCTAGGTCGACCTATTCTTGATCATGCGGGCACTCTGCATTTACAGTGTGTTCCATGCTACATGCCCCATCTCACTTCCTTCATCACACCACCCCTCAACTCGCCCTTGCTTGCCTTGTCTGATACATCTTGCCTAGGCACCCCTACTGATCTGAATTTGGAATATTAGATTTCTATGCTAAGATCCTCATTAGAATATAAAAATGTGCTTGAGGTTTGTACTCCAAAATAACAAGTAAAAACATGAATTTTATGTGTGTTTACTTAAGTTAATTTCATGAAAAACTTAAAACATGAAATCAAAACACTGAATGGAAGCATGTATCAATTAGTAATACACCAGCCATTGTTAAAGGAGTTCACCCCCCCTGTGCTAAATCTCCTTGGATCAGCTTTAAAGGCATGACCCCTTCTCATTATGCTCAATATCTAGAAAAGAAGAGTACATAAACTGTTGAAATGGAATGGCTAGTTTTTCCTTCAAGGAAACAACTTATGCAAAAGTTCTCACTCCATACACATGTTAACCTACAGTCAAACATGTAAACCTTTAGCAAACACAGGCATCTTACACCAAGATTCCATACTCCAACTTCAAAGAGCATAAACAGTGCCACAATCCACTTGAAATACATAAACAAGTCTCTTCTCCAAAACAAATATAAAGAAAAGAAGAAATAAAGCTACAACACTGATGTAATGGTTGTTTTAGAAAGAACATGGAGGTTGGAAGATCCCTGCAAGGTCATCTCCATCTCCAAACTCCTCCATAAACTGAATCAACACTCTAGTTGACCATGGCACCCATAGGATTCACTTTGCAAAAAGCCTATCCAAAAGTGCTCCTTTGATCTTGAAACCTATTCTAATGAGTCCAAAATGTCCAAAAATGGATATCTAGCCTCTTTTTGTACCTAATTTGGTTGAAAACTAAAGAAGTTATGGCCTCTCATAGTTTTCCCACTATTTGCTCCACAAATTGCACCAAATTTGGCATGATCCTACAATTTTGCCCCAAAAAGTGGTAACTAGGAGAAAATTTCACCACACAGTGACAAAAATTGTAGGACTTTTCATTCCGCCCATAACCCCCCCACCCGGTGGTATAAAAATTTCGTCCCTACCAGTCACATGATACGGTTAGAGTCTGATGGTTTAGGCAGACGGTGGCGGTCACAAGAAATGTCACGGTCAAAGGTGACGTTCACATGGTGTAGTTATTTGGCAGTTAGTTCTGGCGGTGAATGTGGCAGCAACATATAATTCTGTGATTTATAGTGCGTTCACATGGGAGGGCCATCGGCGGTTACGCTAGCAGTCTCCCCTAACCTTGGCAATGATTAACCTTAAATATAACCCACAACCGTTACATGTTAAGAACCAACATGCAGGCGGAGTGGTAAAATGATGTGTTGTTATGTGGGAGGTCATGCAGTTGAGCTCGACCTCTACCCTATCTGTCAAACAAAATTTACTTGGCCATTAGGAGGACATGTGGCAGCCTCCGGCTTAGCCACGTGTCACCTCTTGATTGGGTCATACCCATACACATGGACCAAACAAAACCTGACACTTGTCACCTTCCAATTCACCACCTGTAAGGAATATTTTGAGGATATTCCATAGAATACTCTAAGGAATTTTTTATTTTATTTTATTTATTTATATTTAATTTATTTATTTTTTTTATTTTTATTTTTTTTTACTAGGCTGTACAAATGGTCAGTCAGCATCCCTGTCAGCTCCTGCACCAAATTTTCCTATTTGGGAAAACAAAAAAATCACGTTTCTAGGAGCATACAGTGTCTGTTTCGAGCCAAATGAGTTGCACCAGATTTAGGACGACGAGAACTACGTGGTCGTTCAGGTTCCACTTCATTATGAAAACTTTGATTTTTGGGCAAATTTTGAACTCTCGATCACTCTTCCCCACTAAAAAACTTTTGGTCTCCAAAATTTCACTTTCAATTATTCAACATTTGAAGGTACAGTTCCTTCATTTTTCCAAACTCAATCCAATCATCGTTTCTGGCGCCTTGACTTGTACTTGTCTTGACTCTTTCTCAAGCTGAACTTAAAATATAACTTAACCAAAGAATTCAAGTTCAATGTTCTTCCCAAGAATAATTCCAAGGCTCTTATCTGCAAAATCCTTATCGAGGATAAGATCCTAAAAGAATTTACCAAATGAACCAAAACAAGCTTCATATAGTGAATACTTGTATAAATTGAGTGCTAAACACATTTGGAACTTACTAAATGTGATGCAACTACTCATACAACAATTTTAAAATTCTTTCTTAAACTACAAATAGAAATGCATTTTACAAAATGGAATAAACTTGAATCCCAAATTTTCCATTCAAATTGACTATCAACAAGCCAAACTAGCATAATAATGCTCAAAGAAAACATTGTTGCATGTAAGTGATTTATTTATGAACATCACTTTTACAAGTTACCCAACTATGGGGATATGAAACTAGTACAAAAAAAATATTTACAAACTTCAGCTGGACAAATAGTCTGCCCATTTCTTACCAAACTAGGTAAATGAACCCTCTATTTGAACTTTTTCTTCTTCTAAAGTTGCTTCAATTATGGGTGCATCTTGCACCACTTTTTCTTTTGTCACGTCCTCTTCTGGTGCTTGCATAATTTTCTTGTCCTTACCAAGATAAAGTTGTGGAAACAATTTCCAACACTTCTCTACCCAATGGCCACTAATATTGCAATGAGTGCAAAAGTTCTTTTGAGTTCCTTTTGGCTCACATGCCTTTAACGTTGGATGAGATTTTCTCTTTTCAATCTCAATTCCATTAGACATAAACATCTTCTTAATTTTTCCTTCTTTTTATCGCACTTATCTACACAACGGTTAGATGAAAGGCAAAATGTGCATGGAAATCCATTCCTCAACATGTTATTCAAAACAACATGCTATTTTCCATTATGAAAAGCATTTGAATTAACAAGATGATTATACCTATTTTTGCTGTCCTTGGGCTCACGCTTCTTGTGTGAGGAACTTGCATGGCAAGAAGAACTTAGTTTCGTTTCTTCTTCAACTTTTTCATCTCTCTTTGGAGATGTTTTTCATTTCAATCCCTCATTATTCTTGAGGAACCAAGCAGATACCAATTCTGGATGCAAATCCCAACATCTTGCCTCCTCATGTCCTCTCTTATGGAAAAAGGAACATAATGCCCAAGAGCTATCGCTAGAAGACCATTCTTCTTTTGCAACATAGCCTAAGCCTTCATATTTATGCCTCTCCTTTGCCTCAATTGGAGTTTTAATGCCTTGATGGTTTACTCCAATTCCTCCTCCTTTGTAACCCATCTTGGTCAAGAGTTTGGATCCAATGCCTTTACTATGTTTTTCAAAAGTTGCAAATGAATTTATATCATCACTTTCAAGTAAAGAAGAAGCATGTAAATTATTACCATTTGCCTCATCTTTTGTTTGACATACAAAGATGTTTTCAAACTCCTTATTGATTTTGGATGTGTCCTCTTGGGCTCTTTGGCTCTCTTCTTTCAACTCCTTGAATTTGGGTGCTGATAGAACCTCATCTTCCACGTCATGTGGACAAAAGGTACAAACTTGTCCATCTTCCTTCTTTGAGGGACTTTCTACACTAGCATCTTGCATAAGAATTGTAGAAAAACATGAAGATTATGGAGAATATGGTGGCTTATCACCATTCTTGTTACCTTCTTCTCTTGGAGAACATTCTCCTCTTGGAGGTCTAGAGATTTCACCTTGCAATTTGGTATTCCTCTATTCATAGAGGATTTTCACCATTTCTACCATATCTAAGAAAACCTCTCTAAAAGCCTTCACATCCTCTGACATTCTCGCAGGATCTCCCCCTTGGGACATGCTTTTCTTGAAGCTTCTATTGCAACTTGAGGTAGAATTGATGGTAGAGATTGTATCAATCTTGCTCTCCTTTCCAAAACCTTATCCTCACTTGAGCTTCAAAACGCATTCACTTGCAAACAATAGTCAATTCCTCCTTGCACAAAGAAAACCTACTTTGATACCAACTTGATCTCAATTTGGAATATTAGATTTCTATGCTAAGATCCTCATCAAAATATAAAAATGTGCTTGAGGTTTGTACTCCAAAATATCAAGTAAAACATGAATTTTATGTGTGTTTACTTAAGTTAGTTTCATGAAAAACTTAAAACATGAAACGAAAACACTGAATGTAAGCATGCATCAATCAATAATACACCATCAATTGTTAAAGGAGTTCACCCCTCCCGGGCTACATCTCCTTGGATCATCTCTAAAGGCATGACCCCTTCTCATTATGCTCAATATCTAGAAAAGAAGAGTACATAAATTGTTGAAATGGAATGACTAGTTTCGCCTTCAAGGAAACAAATTCTGCAAAGTTCTCACTCCATACACATGTTAACCTATAGTCGAGCATGTAAACATTTAGAAAACACATGCTCTTACACCAAGAACCCATACTCCAACTTCAAAGAGCATAAAAAATACCACAAACCACTTGAAGAACATAAACAAGTCTCTTCTCCAAAACACATATAGAGAAAAGAAGAAATAAAGTTACAATGTGATGTAATGGATGTTGTAAAAAGCACATGGAGGCTGGAAGACCCCTACAAAGTCATCTCCATCTTCAAACTCCTCCATAAACTGAATCAACACTCTGGTTGACCATGGCACCCATAAGCTTCACTTTGAAAAAATCACATCCATAAGTGCTCCTTTGATCATGAAACCTATTCTAATGAGTCCATAATGTCCAAAATGGCTATCTAGCCTCTTTTTGCACCCAATTTGGTAAAAAATTGAAGAAGTTATGACCTTTCCTAGTTTTCCCACTATTCGCTCCACAAATTGCACCAAATTTGGCATGATCCTAAAATTTCGCCCCAAAAAGCAGTAATTGGGCGAAATTTTCACCGTGTAGCGAGCAAAATTGTAGGACTGTTAATTCTTCCCATAACCACATCCCGCCGGGTGGTTATAAAAAATGTTAGCCCTGCCAGTCATATGATGCAGTTAGGGTCTCACAGTTTAGGCAGACGGTGGCAGTCACAACAAATGTCGTTGTCGGAAGTCGTTGTGTTCACATGGTGCGATTATTTGACAGTTAGTGCTAGTGTTGAATGTGGTGTCAACGTATAATTCTACGATTTGTAGTGCATTCACATGGGAGGGTCGTCGACGGTTACGCTGGCGGTCTCCCACCAACCTCGGCGGCAATCAACCTTAAATACAACCCGCAATTGTTACATGTTAAGAACCAACATGCAAGAAGAGTGGTAAGATGATGCACTATTATGTGGGAGGTCGCAGGCTTGATCCCAGCCTCCGCCCTTTCTATCAAACAAAATTTTACTTGGCCATTAGGAGGACACGTGACAACGCTCGGCTTAGCCACGTGTCACCACATGATTGGCCCATACCCATACACATGGACCAAACAAAACTCGACACTTGTCACCTTCCGATTCGCCATCTGTAAGGAATATTCTAAGGATATTCCACAAAATATTCTAAGGAATATTCTTTTTGTTGAATAGGCTATACAGATGCCCAGATGGCATCCCGGTCAGCTCTTGCACCAAATTTTCCTGTTGGGAAAATGAACAAATTGCATTTCTGGGAGCATACAGTGTTTGTTTCACGCGAAGCACGTTGCATCGGATTCAGGACGATGAGCACTACACATTACTTCGGGTTCCACATCATTCTAACAATGTTGATTTTTGGGCAAATTTTGAGCTCCTCATCACCTACCTTGGGTGTGGTCATGCTCGTGGTGCAAGATCTTCCTAGTTGGGCTGCCATCATGTTTCGTGCATGCTTTATTTCATACACCCTCCTCTATGTCATTCTGTGTGAGCGTGGGTGCACGTTGTGGCATGCAAACTACATATTTCTTGGCATAGTGCCTTGCGCCTTATCATCATGCAAGCACACCTAGGGCATGTGTCCCTCCAACTCATGCACATTTCCCCTATGTGGACCTGGGCACCCCTCCTCCATGTGGGCACGCGCATCGTATAGGTGCACTCTTTGTGCCTCCAAGTCGGTTCCATATCGGTCTTTTGACACTAAGTGAGCATGTCCCATCATGGGTGCCTGTTGGCCTTGGTGCCAACTCAGGGCCTTGATAGCCTCCCCCACTTCAAAATGGTTGTCATCCTTGAAAAAAAATCCACTTAGAAACTCCATTGCTAAGTCCATTTGTCACAAAGTTCCACCAACTCCAATGTTAATCATTCCTGCTACATGAACTCCTTTCCTTCATCATGGCTCCTAACTCTTTGTGGGTAAGACTCCTCAATCTCATGATCATCAGCCACAACTTGTGGTGATCCTCCACACTACCCCATCTCACAGAGGGCTTCTCCCTCTAACACGATTGCATGCTTTGGTCACAACTCATATCATTCCAATCCACCACATATCATCATCATGTGAACTGCTACTTCCATACTCCAACTCAACTCAACACATCTCATTGCACTTGTCGGCCTCATGATTCGAACTAGTTGGGTAGCTAATCCAACCGTCATGCTCAAATCATGAGAATGCACTTCCTCATGCCATCTTTGATTGTTTCTCTAGAACTTTGTCACATATTCAACTTCGATTAAGAAATCTTCCCATGTCCACACATTAGTCCTCCAACCAATGCTCATTGTTCCATATCCATGTCCATGAATAAAACTCCATATCATCTCTGATATGTTGCACATCAATGTTGTCAAAGGGGAAAGTCATCACTTGTCTCATCATCTTGTATATGTGCTTCCCATGGTCATAGACCAACAACCTCCATGACCATCAAAATGGAGAAGTCTCATTAGACTCAACCCATGCCTAAGTGCTCCTACAAAGGCAATTTTGTCGCTGCAATCACCATCCAACTCCAAGATGTCTCGTCTCTATCACATCCATCAAGTCACTCCTCATGAGCACCTTTGATATTGTGCCCAAGTTATGTGCCCCATATCCTATCAACGTCAAGTTAAAACTAACCTCATCTCCTCAACAAACTAGATACTCCAAGACCAACATCACATTAAGTCTTCATTGGCTACAACTCTTCAAGTCATCATAGGCTCCCTTCAGCCATATTCATCTAACACTTCAGGCAAGCACACTTGCCTCAGTCACAAGTCCCATCGTAAGTTTCCTCTGCCCTATTCGTCGCATGAACTCTCTCATAGGTTGCTCATATCTCCAAAATGATCATGGAATTGTTGTTCGAATGCACCCAATATCTCCATTGGTCCTTATGAAAAACATCTTCATGTGGCATCGAAAATTCCATCCTTTACAGCATCCTCACTTAGCACTTCTACTTGGTGCTTATATGTGACGTCCTCTGCTGGTGCCTTGCTTGACGTTTGTGTATGAAGTTTTTCATGCCCTTATCTTTAACTAGATGCCCACAAATTCTGTTTCCCAACTCTTCCACTTTAGTCATAACTTCAGCCATCACATCCTTGCCTTCGGTCATGTTAGCTCCCTTGGTCACCCTACCTTCATTGTCTTCACAGGTCCCTTCCATCATTTTTTCCTCCCCCCTAAAGGTTCGCCAAAGACTTCTCCTTGGACCAACAAGACTTCAATGATGAAGTCCACCCAAATGTGCATCATATTTCCTTATTCACTTTGATGTGCCCTTCTTTCTTTCCATGAGTCATGTTAGGAACTTATCCAAATGTCCCTTCAGCTAAGCATGACTCACTCATCGCATAAATTCATCATGTTCCACACTTGTCTCGGGCATTCACACCTTCTTCCCTAAGGTTGAATACCACTCAAACAAGTCCTAGAATAGCCAAAATAATCCATCACATTAACAAATGAGAACATACCTCACCTATCCAAGTGAAAGTCATTTGTTGCACGTTCCTCTCAATCAATGTAAGGGGAACTATCATACAACCTCCATCAATAGCTTCAACTTTCTTCCAAGGCTGTGATACACACAAATCTGGTCCAACTTCGACAAGCTCCATTTCACCAAGTTCTTCCTCTTTCACTCCCAGGCTTCCAACACTTATTTCTTCATGCACATCCATATATTCAACTTCTTCCTTCAATGGTTACGACATGCCTAAATTTGGTTCAACTATGGTAGGCATCATCCCACAATAATCTTCCTCTTTTGGTTGCATGTTCACAATACTTAAATCCCACTTGACCATCGAATCATATACCTCTTCATACATCACAGCTTCTTCTTCATCATGGCCAACAACTTCAATCCTCCCAACCAACCAACCAAGGCTAAGAAGCTCCCTTCTAACCTTATCTTCCAAAACTTCAAGTTATTCTCGCAATCATTGCCTCTCTTCCTTCATGCGGCCCAACCTGTCTATGAGCTACATAAGTCTATTGTGACCCTCTTGCAAACCTGCCATCGTGCTACCCAAAACCATTACCTTGTTCACAACCTTGATTGTAGTTCTTCCAAACTTCTCCAAGTGCCCACCTTCACAAAGTAGCCTTTGATACTATTTGTCATGACCCCACGCTGTGATCGCCAAAAGAACACCATGGGCTTTGTGTGACACTGGCGATATTTCGTCGCAATTATACAACTACTCTAACCAAAACTAAGATTAACTTCTTTTTCACTTCAACACTTAGTCAATTTTCCAATTCGATCTTCTTATTCAATATGCAGTGGAAATAAACTTCATTAATATTCAACAATTTTGTGATATCGTAAACCCAACAATGTACAATAGTATGTGATGGGAGGTGGAAACTCCCAAAACACTTTCCCCTTTGCTTATTTTATTAACTTCAAAGTATTTTACATCAGTTTACAAAGGGTCAACCATGCCAAAGCTCATGCACTGCTCAAGTACAAGTTATAAAGGTGGTAGTTCTGCCCAAGAACAAGTTATAAAGGTGGAAGTTTTTGGCCCAACCCAACACACTTGGATACAAATTCCAAGTTCCACAACTTAGGGCCTGCCTAGCCTAAGGTTGGCACCTTGCCCAATAGAAACCCAAAAAATGACAACCCAAAATAGCCTAGAAAACGAACTCTTGGCCCTTGCCTGGAAGCAAGCTCGCTTGGGTGAGCTCTCCTCCTTCTACGACATGCCTTAGCTACGTTTCCAAATTCCACGATGTGCACCATGAAACTTCGCAATATTGTACAACTCACATTTCTGCGATATTGCAAACTTTTCTCTTTTATGCGATCTTCTTTGTGATATCTTTGTCTTGTGTGAACTTTCTTGCTACCTCCTCGAAGTTTCAAGCTCCTCTAGATATTTGTGTCCCTGACCTTTATTTAATTGTGGGTCGACCCCCCTCTAAATGTTGAGCTAACCTACTCCTTGTGCGTGGGTGCCCTTTCATGAGCGAGCATGCCCCTTGGGCAACCTAAACTTGGTCCTTCGGGTGCCCCTTGCTGAGCAAGCATGCCCCTGGGTCGAAATTTCCTACGTCATTCAAGCTCTTTGCCTTTGTCGAGTGCTCCATGCTACACACCTTGTCACACTTCCTTCATCGCGCTTCCCCTAAACTTTCCCTCACTTACCTTGTCCGCTATGTCTTGCACATAACAATGCCTAGACGCCCCTACGTTGGGTGTTGGTGCACCCATGGGTGTGGTTTGCTAAGTTGGGATATCGTCATGTTTCACGAATGCTCTTCCTCATGCACCCTTCATTATTCCATGTTGTGTGGACGGGTGCACCTGTCGTGATTTTCCCGCTTCATCTTTCCTAGCACAGTGTCTAGTGCCCTATCATCATGCAAGCGTGCCCAAGCCATGCATCCCTCTAACTTGTTCACACTACCACTATTTGGACCTGGGCACCCCTCCTCCGTGTGGGTGCGCTCGTTGCATAGGCATGCTCGTCGTGCCTCCAAGTGGGTTCTATCTTGATTTTTCAACATCAAGTGAGAATGGCCCGTCATGGGTTCCCATTGGCCTTGGTGCGAACTCGGGGCCCTGAAACCTGGCATTCCTCGCATATAACACCTCTTCAGGTGTCTGAGTGCCATGTCAGGCATGGCCAATGTGCAAGTGCCCACACCATCATGTATCACATGTCACCTCATTACTTTCTTCACTAAACTCACCCTTACTTGTTCTACATGTCATGCTGACTTCCACTCATGTCGCCTGATCATTCCCATCACACATATCACCTGGCTTGTGCCCTTCATGCGCATATCATCGGTGCTCATTGTGAAATCGTGTCACCCTACGCTTCAACTCACTTAGATATCATCTATGCATGCACATTATCCACCTGTGAGCACCAAGGCACCCGCCCTTCATGCAGGCATGCCCAAGGCACTCGCCTTTGGGTCATGCACTCTATATGAAGCCTAGGGTCCATAATATCCAACCAATCTTCCCAACGCTTGGCCCATGCGTCCAACATGTTGTTCCCGTGCTTCGTACCTGTCGATTCACATGACTTGGGAATGCACAGTCTGTAAGTCACCAAGGATCATCATGGGCGCTCGCTTGGCCATGATGCCAACTCGAGGTCCTTTTAATACTTATATGCGTCATTTTCCATTCATTTAATTGGGTAGGTTCCCCTTCGCAAATCAAGTTGACCCACCATGTGTCATCACACAAAAATTTTTATGGAAAATTATCTTGAAGTTAAAAAACATTGGCGAATATCACTAGTCCCTAATATGCGAACTATAAAATATTTATTGATGTATTTGTAAAATTATTCAAATTTATAATGATTTTATATATACTCTCTATAAAATTTTGGCAATTTTTAAGGTAATATAATTTTATATTGTAAAATATGGGCGAATCATTTTTATAAAAAATGGAAACTGGTGAATCTTTTTCTTGGAAAAATCATGGAAAATTAACCCACATGCGAATCTAAGCCCCTAAAATTTTCCTTGGTGTCATGTGGGTGCACCCCTTCATTTAGGTGCCCTGGCGTGCTCGACATGAAATGCTCCATCGAGTTCTCGGGCGCACTGTAGTCATGCAGGTGCACCCACGGTGCAGGCATCTTCGTCGTTGTGTATTTCATGCTACCCCATCGCTTGCTTTACTAAACTTGTCCACGCTTGTTCTGCCCATCACACATCTCGCCCGATCAACTGCCATATCACATCTTGCCTGACCCATGCCTTTTTCTTGTTCCACACATTGCACCCGAACACCACACATGTGGCTCAATTCATACCCATCACACATCTTACCCGACCCACGCTCGTCGTGATTTTATCGTAAGAGCCCTCCGACCAAATCACCCTTCCTTCCCATCATGTGGTCATGTCGCTTGGTTCTCCAACTTGTCTACCTATTTTTGACTCATGCACACAACCCCTCCTATGCAGAAATTTGACAGAAATTGCAACTGCTCAAGATTTCAAACTAAAAAACAAAGAAACATAATTCTTCTCTATTGAACAGCAGAATGGAAATCACAATTTAGAACAACATGCATAGACATGCAACAATAAAAACCTCAAGTACACAATGATTTCTATGGGAACCCAACCAGGAAAAACCCCTCAAGCCTCTCTACATTAATAAGTTGAATAGAGAAACTATTACAATTTCTTTTCTAGCTCTAAGCATAACCTGCAAAAGAATAATTGTTCTCAAGTCTGCTGAAGGAGAAACTTTGGCCAACACTTAGCCAATTATCTGCTCATCTAGCCTCTTATTTCCTTGCACAATTCATGACGAAATTATTTCCTAAAATATAGGAATTTCCTCCTATTTTCTTGCACAATTCCCAAGGATTGATCTCCTAAACCATGCAACAACTGTACACTCAAACTAGTATACAACTCCTGTTACACTTCCTTGTCATCTCCAATTCAGGTAATGAATTCGAATTTCATGCATGCATTTTATATTTTGTCTTGATTGATTAATTAACTGACATATCTTTGAGTTAGATTGTTTTCCCACTGCACAACTGACCTTCAACTGACTCTATCAATAGTTAGAGGCCAGTTAACTGAATACAACTAAAAATAACTAAACTAGATTGCTAAAATATAGCAATCAACACATGCATGACTAAACTCCAAGCCCCTAACTCAAATTTACTAATCTAACTGAATGACAAGATCCATGTCACACTAGTTAACTACATCTAAGTTGTCCTGCTGATGTGGAAATTCGATTTTACTCAAGTTGACTAAGGCTAACGTCAAATTGAGCCTTTTTGGATACATTTTTTAACTCTCCCTATTAGAAAAAAAAGGATTTTCTCCAACCCTATCATGCACTTGTGGAATTCCAATCTACCTCTTCAAAATGCCTTTGTTAAGATGTCAAGGTCTTGCTCCTTAGTTGGAATGTATTGTAGCAACATAATTCTCCTTTGCACATAGTCCCACAAATGATGATACTGGATATCAATGTGCTTGGACCTGTCATGAGATATTGGATTCTCAAAGATCTTAATGCAACTTTGATTATCACAATATATTATTTTCGGATCCATATCCAAACTGAAAAGACCCACAAGTATTTTCCTCATCCATATGGCCTCACATGTTTCTTGACTTGGATCCATGTATTCAACCTCTGTTGAGATGAGCGCTACAGACCTATGCTTCATGTTGTACCAGGAAATAGTTGCAGACCCAACACTGAAGATAGCACATGAAGTAATTTTCCTTTCTGATGGACTCCATTCCCAATCTTCATTGATGAAACCTTGGAGATTCACTCCCTCTATCCTCTTGTACCATAAACACATACTCAGTAGTGCCTCTACGACATTGTAACACATGATTTGATTCCTTCCAATACATTTTGGTAGGCCTCACCATAGCTTGACTAAGTTGGTTTACTACATAGAACATGTTCGGTCTTGTGTTCACAAGATACATCAAAGACCCCACAAGCTTCCTGTAAATGGTAGAATCAACCTCTTCACCTAAAGCAACATTCTTCTTCCTCTAGTTTATACTAGAGGTGTTTCCATGGGCTTAAAACTCTCCTTATGAAATATTTGAACTATTTCGGAGGCATACTTCACCTAAGACACAAACAATTTAGCGTCATTGTTCCATACTTCCAGCCTAAGGAAGTAAATAATTAAGCCCATGTATTTCATCTCAAATTCTCTTACAAGATCCTCTTTACAAGGGAGAATCAGCTTCTCATCCCCTGTCAATATTAAAGCATTAACATACAAAAGAAGAATAAGAAACCTACCATCTACCACAATGTGATAGAGGTTTGCATCTGCTTCACTTTTGGTGAAGTCCAATCCACTGAGATAATTGTTGATCCTTGAGTACCATGCTCGGGGAACCTGTTTGAGACCATACAATGCTCTCTTGATTCTGCATAGATGTGACTCCTGATCATATGTCTCAAATCCTTTTGGATGCTCTATGTAAATTTCCTCCTCAACAATACCATTGAGAAAGGATGTCTTCACATCCATCTAGTGGATTTTCCACCCCATCTACAAATCCAATGATATAATAGATATGATTGAGGAATATCTTGCAACTGGTGCAAAAGTTTCCTCATAGTCAACTCCCTCTACTTGAGAGAATCCTTTGGCCACAAATCTGGCCTTTTACTTCTCTATGTTCCCATTAATTGCATGCTTCACTTTGTAGATTCATTTGGAACCATCCAGTTATTTCCCTTCTGGTATCGACCCCACCTCCCATATACTGTTCTCCATGATGGATTCATATTCTTCCACCATGGTATCAACCCAAACAGGTTGAGAAATTGCTTCCTCAAATGAAGATGGTTTTGTCTCAATGAGATTTGTCATGAGAGCCATGTACCTAGTGTACCTATTAGGTGACCTCCTTTACCTGCATTGTGATGTAGGGAATCCCACATTCTCCCTAGCATCTTGCAACTATCTATCAGCTTCTTAGATTCTATTTCCGCCCTCTATGGAAGATTCTAGTTAAGTGGGTACCTCCACTCTGCCTCATGTCTTCTCCACTGCATGTGGTTGTTCCACAACCTCTTCAAGCTCATCCCAAGGCTCCTCTTTTGGAGCTAGAAGCTCTTTCTCTGGTATGATACTCGTCTCTTGTTATAGAGAGCATCATATAGCCTTCTCCTCATCAAACTTGACATCTCTTTTCACAATTATCATCCTCGATGAAGGTAAATAAACTTGGTAATTGTGTGAAGCTTTTGGGTATCCCACAAAAACTCCCAACTCTGTTGTAGGCTCAAGTTTCTTCCTCAAATCATTGGAGACATGATAATAAACTGAAGCTCCAAAAATTATGAAAAGAGACACATCAATCTTTCTCCCAGAGAAATATTCCTCCAATGTAATCACACCAAGTATTCTATGAGGACTCTGGTTTTGCAAGTATATTGCGGTCTTGCATGCTTCTGCACATTGATGTAATGGAAGCCCATGATCATGTAACATGGCTCTTGTTTCTCCCACTATGATCTTGTTCTTCTTTTCAGCTATCCCATTTTGTTGTGGGTTATGGGGTGTTATAAGCTTTCTTTGAATACCTTATTTGGTACAGAAATACTTGAAGGCATGTGAAAAAAATTCACCTCCATTATCACTCCTTAGAACCTTTGCCTTCTTCCCAGTCTCCTTCTCAACCAATGCCTTGAATTCAACAAATTTTGAAAAAGCTTCATCCTTCTTCTACATGTAGAAGATCCAACATTTTCTAGATAAATCATCAATTAAAGTAACATAGTACTTATTTTTTATTAGGGGGGTAAAGAAATGGATCCACAAACATCATAGTGGACTCACTCCAAGATTGCATCTCCTCTACTATCTTGGTCATGGAAAGTGGATTTCACATATTTCTCCAATGTGCAACCCTTGTAGACATTCTGCTGGTCAAGGGAGCCTTTAGGGAGACCAGTGGTAATTTGCTGCATGATTTTCAAGGCACCATGGTGTAGATGAACCAATCTCCTATGTCAGAGCTCTCCAACATCTTGACTCTGCACTTTTTCGGCCTTACTGCTCAATGCAATGTAATATCCCACCTCAATTTTGTATAGATACTTCACTTGAACCCTAATCTGCTACACTTTCCCAGTAGCTATGTGTCTCAGAAAGGCTTTCCCTTTACTGAAAATAAAATCATAGCCTATATCCTCCAATACTACTACAGAGATCAAGTTCTTCTTCAGCCCAGGTACAAACATAACATCTTTGAGGCAAAGAGTAGAGGATTTCTTCCTCTCAAATGTGATAGTACCAATTCCTATAGCATTTTACCTCCCTCGTCCCCCATCTCCTCCAGGCTACTAAAAAATTCCTTGCACCCTGTCATATGGAATGAGGCATTGAAATCAAGATAACACACACTCCCCATAACAGTGTTGGCCATGCATTCTATTCATATGAACTCTAATTCAAATTGTGAATCAAGTGCTTCGCCTCCTTCTCCTCCTAAAGGATTCTTGTTAGAATTTTTGGGTGGAATTTTGTTTCCTGTATTCGTGGTGGTGGAAGCATTTTATCTTTCTCAAGTATTTCTTCATGCCATTATTTTGGTTGGATTGAGGTTTTCCTTGGGTCTTCTTCCCTTTTCCCTTCTTCCCCTTTCCAACCAATGAAAATTTTTCTTCATCCTCTTCTCTTGATGATGTTCCATCTCTAGTATTCCTCATAAACTCTTCTTGAACCAAATCGGACCATAACCTTTCCCAATTTGGTAATTTTTCCCTTCCATTCATAGAGTCCTAGTAATTCTACTTGGATTTTGGAAGTCCTAGAAGTTCTAGGCTCACCAGGTCATCTTTTGCAACATTCACCCCAACCCCTCTAAGGTCATCTCGAAACTTTGTGAACCTAGAGAGAGATTGTGGAATAATATCATTCTTTTGCATTCTGATGTTTCAAAGTTTGTCTTTCAGGGCCAATTTTCTATGGTCAATGTTATTTTCAAATATCTTAGTCAGTGTCTTCCACGTAGAAAATTATGTCTCTTTTCCATGGAAATTTTAGACCATGTGGTATCTCACACCTTCCAGAAGAATTCTCCTGCCCTTTGCAACATCCTTCTTCCATTAGGCTAATTGTTGTGCATTAGAATACTAGGGTTTTGCAATGTTACTTTTAACATATTCTAACACACCATTATCATTAAGCACTACTTCCATTCGATCCTTCTAGGCTATGAAATTTGAACTACCCTCCAGGGCATACTCCAATCTCAGTCCGTCGAAAGACACTCTCTCGATCTTGAAGAAAAATTGTTGCACTGAAACTGCAAATTTGAAATTCCTGAGAGACAAGTTCAAAATACTGGTTCTAATGTAATTTGAAGGCTCTGATACCATGTAGAAATTTGATATAAATTGCAACTAATCAAGATTTAAAACTGGAAAACAAGAGACATAATTCTACTCTACTGATCTGCAGAATGGAAATCACAATTTAGAACAACATGCATAGACATGTAACAAGAAAAACCACAAGCACATGGTGATTTATAAGGAAACCCAACTAGGGAAAACCCCTCAAGCCTCTTTTCATTAATCAGTTGAATAGAGAAATTATTACAATTTCTTTCTCTAGCTCTTAGAACAACCTACAAAAGAATAAGTGTTCTCTTTGCTGAATGAGAAACTATGGCCAACACTTAGCCAATCTTCTCATCTAGCCTCATGTTTCCTTGCACAATTCCTAGTGAAATTAGCTCCTAAAAGATAGGAATTTCCTCCTATTTTCTTGCACAATTCCCAAGGATTAATCTCTTGGCCCATGCAACATTTGTACACTCAAACTAGTATACAACTCTTGTTACACTTCTTGGTTATCTCCACTTCAGCTGAAGAATTCGAATTTCATGCATGCATTAGCTATTTTGGGTTGATTGATCAGTTAAATGACATATCTTTGAGTTAGATTGTTTTCCCACTGCTCAATTGACCTTCAGCTGACTATACCAATAGTTATAGGTTAGTTAACTGAATACAACTAAAAATAGCTACACTAGATTGCTAAAATTTAGCAATCAACACATGCATAACTAAACTCCAAGCCCCTAACTCGAATTTGCTGAGCTAAATAAGTGAAAAGAGTGGTGTCACACTAGTTAACTTCCTCCATTGTCTTGCTAATGTGGAAAATTGATTTTACTCAATTTGACTAAGGATAAAGTCACATTGAGCCTTTTTTGCTACATTTTTTAATAGCCTATAGGTGCCTAGTACCTCACCTTCATGTGTGCATACCCAACATGCTCACCTTTGCGCTTGAAATCTTTCTCCATACTCCGCACAAGACCAGTGGTTATTTTATTATTAATAAATTGTGTGGAGAGCGGAGGCCCACACAATGAAATTTTGAAAGCTTCCTCCTCACATTTAACTCCCTTTGTAGTGCCACACATATGCATTTGTATTTATTTTTAAAATATATGTTAATATTAATATTTAAAATATTTGAAAATAATATTTTTAGATTTGATATTTTAACGCTTTGAAATAATGCCATATGTAATAATTCTTTTTAATTTTGATGCAATGTGAATTTTAATTGAAAATTTGATATATAGATTAATTTTAAATATATATCAAAATTGTTGGACACCTAATCCTCTATGGGTTAGTGTGGAAGCAGAATAGACTAAGGAAGTCCAAGAGACCTTGGGATGTGGAACCTGATGGTCAAACCATGTACTATAAATGTATATCATTTGTTAATAAAAAATGTACTCTCATGTTTTATCTTTCATATTTTGTTGCTGCCATGTGTGTGTTTAACATGATATCAGAGCGGGCGCTCTCCTGTTGTTCTCAAGTATGAGTCGCTTATTTTTCTGTGGCCTTTATGTGCATGTCAGTTCTGCACCTCTACCCATAATCCTGAAATAGTAAAATTGGCGTGCTAGGTTTGCAAATTCAAATGTTTTATATCAGCTTGCATTACCAGAGAAACCTCCTTCACTCAATGTTATTTGTGCCATTTATGTCATTTCCATCGTGATAAATTTGCTCGATTCTGGTAGCACTTCCCTGTCCAAAGACTACGCTTCTGACTGTTTACAACACTTGACTTCGGGCCATGAAAGCCTGCGTCGGACGGTGGTCCTCACAGTTTATGCGTTAGGTAGAAAAGAAAAAATGGCATGTTGTTATTCCTTGCGCAGCTGATCTGAGCTACCTTGAATAGCGCTGGCCTGGTCTTCATTACCTATAACGTACCATGCATACCTGATGCTCCTGAGCACCTTGCCTTCTTGTGGCCTTCCTACGTGTCAGAACTATCATTACTATTCTTGTTGCACGCTATCACCATTACCCATTGAAGGAACCGTTACATCTTTTCTGTGTACTAGTGTCAGAAGCATCAAAGCAATCTACACTTCCAGGGCTAAATTGATGCAAATTCAAAT
The DNA here is from genome assembly GCA_000404065.3 of Pinus taeda. Classification (NCBI taxonomy): domain Eukaryota; kingdom Viridiplantae; phylum Streptophyta; class Pinopsida; order Pinales; family Pinaceae; genus Pinus; species Pinus taeda. Next base: position 1,032 of record APFE030816862.1, on the reverse strand, counting down.
GGCGAATTTAATTAGAAATTAATGCAATCAAGAAAGTTTGAGATGGTGGCACAGAGTTTGGAACTGAAAGATGTATTATCAGTTGAATCTCTAATTCATTGTTCATCATTCTTCAATTTTCAGGTAGCAAACTTAAGCCAAAATTGAAGCCATTCCTACAGTTGGATAAGGACAATATTTCCTCACATTTTTGTTGGGCGAATCCTCTAGACAAGGGTAGAACTTGTTCTGGAGTTGGAGGTGAAAATTTCTCTGTTCCTGGAGGCTGAGTCACTCTGCTCTCTTTTCTTAGGTCGAAATTTGTCTTCATAGAGGCCATGAGCCATTCCTTAGGATTGCTGGTGCATTTCCAAAGATTATTTATGCCAAGTGAATTGCCGAATTCTCCATCATTGTGACGAGTTTACCAGTGAAAAAAGGGGTCTAAGTTCTAGGCTATGGGATAGAATTTCTTCAGTCAAAGAAGCTGAGCTTTTCCGTGGTTATTTTGGTAGAAAATTCTCACCAGAAGAACGAGTTTCCCTTAACTCTACAAACCAAGTCCCTATTTAGCACCTGGACAAAGTTCTGCTCACAAAAAGAGGTTTGGTTGTCACTGCATATATACCCAGCACAAGTTCTAAGAGAAATATTGAGTTCAGAGGTCGAATATCAACTTATTAAAGATGTCATGTTCACTGAAGTCTCCAAGGACGAGTTCTTTGATGGAAGTAAAGATTTCCCCTTTCTAATATTGCTTATTGAGTTTATCACTTGGAGAAGTGAATTAATATTGTCTAGCTAGCCAAAATATCTCCAGTTGGTGCATACCTGGACTTATAAAAGCAACATTTTTTCTTGTGGCTTGAGTTTACTATGATAGCACTATCCCGATCCGAGTTACTACACATTTATCAGCTCATGAAGGGTTTTTCTGAAACAGTCGAAGTGTGACATCAATTCTGGGCCTTTTTTCCCTATATCAAAGGCATATATATCCTCTATTTAATAGTCCGTGTTCCTCTATTCATCCCTGGAATGATATATATATAT
>APFE030816861.1:179883-207155 GCA_000404065.3 Pinus taeda | reverse complement strand
AAAATAGTAAAACATAAAACAAATAAACAATATATTAATAAAATTATTGATATAACAATAAGATGAATTAAAATTCCCCGGCTACGGGTGAATGACAGCACAGTAAATGAGCAGGCGGCGTCATTTAATGACAAGTGGCCGCCAGCTCAGGACAAGTGGGCCGAAGGCTCGCGAAGGAGTCTGGCCAGAGTAAATGCAGGCGGGATTTTTCAATGTGGCAGGGGTATTAGGATGCCGAGAGGTCTCATTTCGACGCCGAGGGGAAGTCATTCGCGAGGTGAGCGAAGCTCTGGTGAGCAAAGCTTAGGTGAGCGAAGCTCTGGCTGTCTGGTTGCGCGGGTTGTCTGGCTGCGGAATTCTCTGGTTTCGTGGGTGAGAGGTGAGCGGAATTTTCTGAGAAAGTTGGTGAGAGGTGAGCGAAGCTCTGGTTGTATGGTTTCGTTGGGAAGAGGTGAACCCAATTCTTGGATGTCTGCTCAGTGTGGGAGGAAGACTGTGCATCAACCTCGGCCCTGAGCTCCTGAGGCCTTGGTTGCGAGCCTGAAACACCTGAGAATTTGGTTTGTCGCTTTGGCCTGTTACGGCACTGTCAATGACACAATTCTGATTTGTGCAGCGTTGTCGTCTCCTGGTGACCTGGTTCGAGGGGCAATCCTGGGGCGCACTGCACTTTCTGGGTGCGGGACCGGTCAATTAGCTGGGAGAAACTCTCCTTGAGCGGTTCTGTATCGGGCCTGGCTTCTGACCTGGGAGGTAAGAATCGACATCCATCTCTGTGCTTCTTCTCATATCCGGCACTTGAAGAGTCTGCGTCCTTTGGTTCGTTTTGGCGCTAAATCATGCCACGTGAACGACAACGTGGAGCCTGTCGGCGAGGTGGCTCAAGAGGTGGTGCCCGAGCACGGGCCTCTTCGCCACATTCCTCTGCGTCCTCAGAGGAAATTCTCTCTCCACAAGCTCGCACAGGGCGAGGACGAGGCAAAGGGCGGGGCAGGTCTGTGGTATGTCCCTTTGGCGGGCATCCATCAACCCGTTTCCGATTCCCCTGCACACTGGAAAATGATGTGTATTTCGTATCAGTGCGCATTGAAAAATGCGAGCACGATGACCGACATGGAGCCCCAGCTGCTCCAAGGCCACCCTCGCCTGTTCATGGTCAGCAATTACAATCTCAGGAAGCCGCGGGTGAGGTGGCGAAGAGCCAAGCTGGACCAAGCGAGCCTGAGAGGGACGCCGCGCCATACACCGACACGAGTGCCTCAGACTCCTACGGCTGCCCGGTGGTGGAGGAGAGACACGGCACATTTATCAGTCTGATGGTGGAGGAGCCTCCAAATCCTTACACCTAGGCGCGCGGTTTGGACTTCTGTGGTGGTTTGGCTATGCTATGTTCAGTTTTTGGAAGTCATTGAAGTTGCACCTGTCGATATTGGGAGTCAGTCTATGTCTATGTTTATTTCTGTAATGTCTATGTCAATCATGCTTTTTGCATCCGTGTCTGTAATGTCGGTTCTGTCTTATCAGTTCAGCATCTGTAAGCGCTATTTCAGTCTTGTAAGGGTCTGCAACCTCCTCCCTCGCGTTGCAGGGAGTGGCAGGTTCAGTTTTGAAGTTTTCAGTATAGCTATGGTTCTAGTTGGGGAAAAGAGGACAGTCTCACAGTCCTCTCTCTCAGGCTCAGTTTCAGATTCAAAATGTCAACTTGTCCATGTAGCCAACTTTTGGCGGAAAATGTAACCCTCTGTACCTTTTTGTATCATAATAGAATAGTCTGATTTACACAAAAAAAAAGATGAATTAAAATTATTAATCTAGTAATAACATAAATTAAAATTATTAATATAGTAATAACATGAGTTAAATAATGATAATGATTAGTATAATAGTGTTACAAAATAGTAAAACAAAAAACAAACAAACAATATATTAATAACATGAATTAAATAATGATAATGATTAGTATAATAGTGTTACAAATTAGTAGAACATAAACATAAAACAAACAAACATTATAGTAACAACATGAGTTAAAATTATTAATATAGCAATAACATAAATTAAATAACGATAATCATTAGTATAATAGTGTTACAAAATAGTAAAGCATAAAACATTAAAAAAAAACAATATTGTAGTAACATGAATTAAAATTATTAATACAATAATAACATGAAATAAATAATGAAAATGATTAATATAATAGTGTTACAAAATAGTAAAACATAAAACAAACAAACAATATAGTAATAACATGAATTAAATAATGACAATGATAATTATAATTGCTTTACGAAATAGTGTTACAAAATAGTGTCACAGTATAGTAAAACATAAAACATAAAACCAACACACAATATAGTAATAACATGAATCAAGTAATTATAATGATTAGTATAATAGCGATACAAAATAGTAAAACATAAAACATAAAACAAATAAACAATATAATAATAACATGAATTAAATAATGATAATGATAATTATAATAGCGTTACGAAATAGTGTTACAGAATAGTAAACATAAAACAAACAAACAATATAGTAATAACATGAGTTAAGTAATGATAATGATTAGTATAATAGTGTTACAAATAGCCAAACATGAAACAGAAAACAAACAAACAATATAGTAATAATATGAATTAAAATTATTAATATAGTAGCAGCAGCCCCGGATGCGGGTGACGGGACAGGTGTAAGCGAGGAGCCACATGGAAGCCATGTGCTACCTCGTGTCCAAGCTCAGTATTGAATTCATACTTCGCTGCCATGGAATTTCATCACAGGGAAGGCAGCATGCATTCAATGCGGGTTATGTCACAATGGAGTGTCTGCAACTTGCACCTGAGGCGTACAGGCTCCGAGGAAAGATCTGGGTTGATTTTAAGGGAGGTCGGCAGAGACATGGAGCACAGTCGTTTGTCTGCAGCATCCTAGTCCAGGTTTCTAGTTCTGTGGGAAACGTTGGCGGGTTTAATTCTGATTGTTGTGTGGGCACCATTCGGAGGAGGCCCTGGGCAGTGGGGCGCAGCGCCATCTCTGCACCTGCATCCATATCAGCCCCTGCAGCCCCTACAAAAATGTTTCGTCGAATTAATTAATTAAATTAAGAATTCATTAATTTTATTAGCGATCCTAATAAATCATTAACGCTAATTATTAATTACTAATTATTTCATAGTATTTGTTTAATATTAATTTTAATAGCAATAATTATTAACATTAATTCACTTCAATAAAATTAATATCAATCCAAAACCCTAATAATACTATTATACTAAATTTATTATATTTAATAAATATTAAATTAAATAAATAATAAATATTAGATATTAATACAATATACCAAGATTAATAATATTAAATACTAATTATTATTAACAATAATTATTATTATTATTATTATTTACAAACTAAATAGATATATTATTATAATAAGAGGAACAATTTAATAAAATAGGTTTATAAACAATCTATAATTGTTTTATATAATAATTTTAATTATATATTATTAATACTTACTATTAGTAAATTTATTATATTAATAAAAAGTATTATTCTTATTAATTTCAATAATATTTTATAATATTATTATTAGTTATAATATTAAATTAATAATAGTTATTTTTCATTAATATTTACATTAATATCAGGGAAATCAAATTAATAAAATATGTTTATAATATATCTAATTTATAACAATCTAAAACAATTTATATTAACAATTTTAATATTATTATTAATACTAATTATTAGTATTAATCATTATATTAATAATAACAAAAACTATTATTCTTATTAATAATAAATATTAATATTAATAATTATTAATAGTTACCATCTATAACAATTTATATTATAAAAATTTATTATGAATATTAATATTAGGAATAATAATAATTATTATTAACTATTATAAATAAAAATTATTATTCTTTATTAATATTATTAATAATAATAAATAATTCTAATTTATGTTAAAAAAAAATTGATTTAAAATTTAGTTAATTAAAAATAAATAAAAGAAAATTGGCCGACCTCTCATAGAAAATATGACAGCCGACCTTCTTCTTAATTTTCTTCCTCTTTACTATTTATCTCTCATAACCAGCTCTTTTTCTATCAAGCATTCATTTGGTCCTAATGATGGATCCCGATTGGGATTTGAAACGTTGGCAAAAAATGGTTCTTACTGTGGATTCTCCGGTAACTAAGTCAGAAGATGATATACACTAAGAACCAACCCCAGAGAAAGAAGAAATGAACCCTACCATATCTTGTAATTCATTGGCAGGAATTACCACTCCTCAAAATCTCAAGATAAAAGGATTTATCAAGAAGAAAAAGCTAATAATGTTGGTTAATTCTGGTAGTACCCATAATTTTATTCATTTTACGATAGCCAAGGAATTGAATTCATTTCTATATCCATCACCAGAGTGTCAAGTGATGGTTGTAAATGGAGGAACTATAAATTTCTTAAAGAAGTGTCATAATATCAAATTAACCATGGGGGAATATGTATTGAATAGTCCGGTTCTTTCCATTCCAAGGGATGGTGCTGATGTTGTCTTAGGAGTCCAATGGTTATAATATTTGGGGATGATAGCTTTTAATTTTTAATATTTTTTCTTGAAATTTTCACAGGAAGAAAAGAAAATTGAATTAAGGGGCATCACAGGGAAATGAGGAAAGATAATAAACTCTAATGGCATGCCAAATATTTTGAATAAAGAAAAACGTGGCATAATTTCACAATTATGCTCACTAGATGTTCAAACATCAAAATAACTTGTTTCTTCAGATCTCTAAAGAATCTTGGATAATCATTCTAAAGTATTTGAGACTCCCAAAAGCCTTCTACTTATTCATGATCATGACCATGCTATTCACTTGATTCCACAAAGTGTTCCTCCAAACATTGTAACTTATAGATATCACAAAGGTAGGTATAATTCAACCTAGCCAAAGTTATTTCTTTGCTCCAATAGTATTGGTACACAAGTAGGATGGATCATGACGTATGTGTCCAAATTATAGGGAGCTCGGAAAGCTCACTATTAAATATAAATTTCACATTCCTATCATCGATGAATTTTTGTATGAATTACCTCATGAAATTTACTTCACCAAGCTAGATATTCATTCAGGATATCACCAAATTAGAATAAATACTAAAGATATTCCAAAAATAGCATTCATAAATCATGGAAGTCATTATGAATTTTTGGTCATACTATTGGCTTATTGATGCACCTTCCACATTTCAGGATTTGATGAATTCCATTTTCAAACCCATCCTTAGAAAATATGTGTTATTATTTTTTGATGATATACTAATCTACAACAAGTCTTGGAAGGATCATGTTCAACATGTTGACAGGGTGTATGAAAAACATCCAAATGTTTCTTTGGGGTACAAGAGGTGGAGTATTTGGTTCATCTTTATATCACGATAATGTTAAGGTAGATCCTAACAAAATTAAATCCATCAACAAATGGAAAATTCCCACAACCCTAAAGCATCTTCAAATATTTCTCGAGATGATAGGGTATTATCACAAGTTTGTTAAGAATATGGAAAAATAACAACACCTCTAACAAAATTATTGAAGAAATTTGCATTTTTTTGGACTCAAGAAGAAACTAAGTCCTTTTAATATATTAAAGAGACAATGTGCCAAGCTTCGGTTTTAGCTACTTTAGAATTCACAAAAACCTTTATAGTGGAATGTGATGCCTCCGGAAATGGAATTGGTGTTGTTTTAATACAGAAAGGAAGACCCATTTCTTTTGAAATTCATTCAATCAAGGAAAAGTATTTACAAAAACCTATTTATGAGAAGGAAATGTTGGCAATACTACATGCTCTAAAGCGATGACACCCTTACCTAATAGGAACAAACTTCAAGGTAAAAACGAATCATGATAGTCCTAAATACTTTTTGAAACAAACATTATCTTCAAAAGAGAAGCAAAAATGGGTCGATAATATGTTGGGTTATGACTTTGAAATCATCTAAAAAAAGGGAAGAAAAAGGTTATTGCACATGCACTCTCAAGAAGGTATAAGGATGTGGAAGAATTTCTCTATGCCATTTCAATTATCCAACCTTACTAGATAACTGAAGCAAGGGAGGAATGGAAGAATGATGAAGAAGTTTGGACACTCATTAAAAAGCTGCAACAAGATCCAAATACATCAAATACATTTTTATGGAAAAATGACTCATTATGGTACAAAGATCACTTATATCTATGCAAGAATCCCCAACTCAAATAAAATATTCTTTTGGAATTGCACACCTCTCCTTTAGGAGGGCACTCGAAATTTTTAGAAACATACCTAAGGGGTCAAGAAGGAATTTTTTTGGGATGGACTTAAACCTGATATTCAAAAGTTTGTGGCAGAATTTGTGTTTTTCCAACAAAATAAAGTTGAAACAATTAAGACCCTTGGTCTATTACAACCTTTAGCCATTACAAGTTAGTGTTAGTAGGAGGTCTCAAGGGATTTTATCTTAGGTTTACCCATGTTTAAAGGAAAGAGTGTCATCATGGTGGTATTTGATAGATTTACTAAGTATGCACACTTTTGTGCATTATCCCATCCTTTTAAATCCAATACAGTTTCTACTGCAATTATGGAAACAATTCAAAAGCTACATGGAAACCAAAAGATTTTTGTAAGTGACAGAGATCCAATTTTCACTGGAAAATTTTTGATGGAGTTATTTTCTTTTCTTGGTACTCAATTAGATCATAGTTGATCTTCTCATGCTCAATCTGACGGGAAAATAGAGATAGTGAACAAATGTTTGGAAGGATATATTTGTTTCTTTGTATATGATAAACAAACAAAATCGATCAAGTGGTTACCTCTAGATGAATGGTGGTATAACACTTCCTTCCATATTGTAGCAAAAATGACCCCATTTATGGCACTTTATGGATATCATCCACCTTCCATCACATCATATTTAGGAGAAAATTTTAAGGTTCAAGTAGTGGAAGATCACATCAACCATCAAAAACAAGTTCTCCAACTCTTAAAGGATGACCTCACTATGGCACAAAATCAAATGAAACAAAAGGCAGATCAACATTGTAGTGAAATAAGTTTTGATGTAAGTGATTGAGTATTTTTATGGCTATAACCATAGAAACAAATGTTGCTCAAGCAAGCTAAAAAATATAATAAACTATCACCCAAGTACTATGGTCCTTACAAGGTGTTGCAAAAGATTGGTATTGTGGCATACAAATTGGAGCTTCATGCATCTTCCCGAGTGCACCCAATTCTCCATGTTTCTTGCTTAAAGAAGGTTATCGATGACAAGCTCCCAGTTCAAACAATATTTCCATCATCTGACAAGGAAGGAAAAATTGTATCGGAACTTGAAGCAGTCATAGAAACAAGAACCCAACAGCTACATAATCAATGAACTTTAGACTATCGCGTTAAGTGGAAGAAATTACCCCTTGAAGATTCCACATAGGAGGATGAGAATTTTATATAGAAGCATCCAAAACTACTCAAGCATTGAGGAAAAAACTTCTTTGAAGGAGAGGGGCATGTTAGGTCCCTATAATACTAGTGTAGCCCCTTATTGTTATTGTTAATGTAGCTCCCTTATTCTTATTTTTGGGCCCATGTAGCCCCCATATTATTATTGTTGTGCCCTATAGAATCCCACTATTATTATTGGTGTTCCCTTACATTATTATTGTTATGTAGGCTTTGATAATATTTTCACCCCTTAGACTCCTCTATATAGAATGGAGGTCATGTAATTTGTATCATCCAAGAATTGTTCATTTATGTGATGTAAAGGAGGTTTCCCTCTCGAAGAGGATATTTCTCAAGTAAATGATCTATATTTTCTTCTATTTTGTGAGATGGTTGCATAAAAATCTTTCAATGGTGAAATCCTCTTCTCAATTAAATTCTTGATTGCTTAGGGAGAAATTTTGGAAGCATAATAATGCTTGGCTTCTTCTCCTTTCTAGCTCTCCTTGAACTTGTATTTATAGAGTTTCTTGGTCACTCCTCCTTGGTTCATTACTGTGGTGGTTCACCACATAAATGAGATGATAGCTACGAATTATTTGCCTTTAAGGCTTATTGGGGCTCAAGGATTGAAACTTTCAGCCCATCATATCAGAATTTGGAGTGTTTCTCAAGAAATTTTGTAGCCCGAGTTATTGACTAGACATTTCCATGACCATGTGGCTATCGAAGAAACATTTTCCTGGTTGCTAATTTCCAAAAGTGGTGCACTCGCGCAATCCATTTTTTTTATTTGAACCTTAGGCAAGATTTTAATTTTTGGTATTCATGGAGTTTCCAGCTTAAAATGTCACCCCTATATGTGTTAATCAATGAATTTGAATGTCTCTTAATGTATACAGATGGGTGTATGATTTCCATGTGATAACATCTATTATAATAAATTTTTATATATGTATATATATCAAATTTTCATCCCATGTTTTCATATTCTTCTGGTTGTATCCCCTTAGAAGCTACACCAAAGCCACATTGACTAATTATGTATGCCCATCTATCTGTGGATGGAATTTTGTAGATCTCTGCAACTTCATGTCCATATTCTCCCACAATGTAGTCCAAAATTCATTAAGAAATCTTGTGTCTCTATATGCAATGATGCTATTTTGTATCCAAACGTGCACCTAGACCTACCCAAAAAATAAGTTTGTTGGTTTTTTCCCACTAATGGTCTTTTTAAAAGGCATCAAAACACATATCTTGCTAAACCTATCAACTACCATGAACAGGTAGTCATGTCCCTTCCTATTTGTTGGTAAACCTCCCATAAAGTCCATGGAATTTCTTTAGCAAGGACGAGTGGGTATATGTAAGAGATGATATAGACTCTATTTCCCATTGCTAGGTTTTCTAGTACAAAACAAATCCATCCTCTTATGAACCTAGCTACCTATTCTTGCATCTTGGGCCAATACACATACCTTTCTAAGTTGGCCACTATTTTCCCTACACCAAAATTCCCTACAACCTTTGAGGTATGAGCCTTTCTAATCAACTAAAATCACTCACCTTTAGAAACACATAAGTGTGACCCTTCCTAGAGATGGTATTTAATGGTGTTATCACCATTGTGCACATGTCTCTGACTCTACAACTGTTGAAACACCTCCTTGAATTCCTCATCCTCTCAATATGCCTCTACGTATACATCATGGGTGAATGGATCCATGTGCAAGAGTCCCCAAAGTTGTGATCTTTGATGTGGGTGGCCTTGAGAGCATGTCATCCAACTTGTTTGTGTTTCCCTTCTTATACTTCATCAACAAATGAAGCCATTGTAGAAACCCATCCATTTGTAATGTTTAGTTTATTGTAGCTTACTCTGGGCCTACAGGTAATCTAGTGGTTGGTGATATGTTTGGATTATTATCTTGTTTCACATTAGATAGTTATTCCACTTCACAACTTGCAATAGGGCATAAATCTCATTGTTGTAAGTAGGGTAGTTAAGAACATCCCATGAAATACTTTAGAATGGTAGCATACAGTCTTTCCTCCCTGCATCAAGATCGCTCCCATATCATACCCACTTGCATTTGTCTCCACTTCAAAGGACTTCTGTAATTTTGGTAATTCCAAAATTTGTGCTTCACTAATCTTCTTCTTTAGCTCATCGGAATCCCTCTATTGACCCATTCCCAACTAGAAACTCTTGCCCTTTTTCTTTATGGCATGGACAAGTGTTACTACCGCTGAAAATCAGGCTATGAATTTCCTCGGGTACTAACTTTCCCCAATGAAAATCCTGACCTAAAAAACATTAGTAGGAACCATCTATTTCATGGTGGACTCCATCTTGGTAGGATCTATATTTAGCTTTCCTCCACCTATCACATATCCCAGATACACTGAATACCATTGTGAAAATTCACACTTCACGACATTTCTAACAATCGGTGCTTATTTAATGTCTCCAACACCTATATCAAATGTGATATGTGCTCCTCCAAAGTAACATTGTATACCAATATATCATCTAATTCGACAATAAAAAATGAATCAATAAAAGGGCCCAGTACATCATTCATTAATCTCATAAACGTGCTCGATACATTGTAGAAGCCAAATGGCATTACTAACCACTCATAAAAACCTTCTTTGGTTTTGAAAGTGGTCTTCTAGGTATCTTCCTCTTTGAATTGAACCTGGTGATATCTAGACTTCAAGTTCATCTTGGTGAAGTATTTTTCTTAATGCAACTAATCTAGTAGATCATTTACCCTAGGCAGCGAGTACCTATTCTTGAGCGTGATTTTTTTCAACGCCTTGTAATCTATACACATTCTCCAAGTCCCATCCTTCATTGGCATAATGATGATGGATGACCCACATGGTGATGTACTTAGTCAAATGATATCCTATTCTAGTAGTTTTTGCAACTATTTCTTCACCTCACTTTCTTCTATAAAATACTTCTTGTACAACCCAATGTTTGGAAATGGGGAGTCTGACAATAGTTGGATATTTTGTTCCACTTCCCTCTTATGTGGTAACCCTTTAGCCTCTTGAAACACATCCCTATAATCATGTAGCAACTATTCCTGTTGTTGTTTATATTTCTTAATACACCCTTCCATTGATGCTTGGTCTCTTACTGACTCTTCTACAGACTAATTTTCTCTTTAAAACATGAAAACATACTTCTTGTTGGAACTAATCAATTTATTAGCTTGGTTAGAACTGAATAACAAAAAAATTGACTTTCCTTTGTGTGCATTGATGGTGAACTATTTTCCATCGTTGATGGGTATGTATTGGTTAGCTATCTGCATGAATATTACATCTCACATTTACATGTAGGGAATCCCAAAAACGACTCCACATACATTAAGGGGAACCACATCTAGTTCTACTTCAATAAAATCAACACTAATAGTAAATATAATTTTACATTATTTTGTTACCTTCAACTTTGCACCCTTATTTACCCATCCCAATGGATATGAGCTTGGATTATCACAAACCTTTGATCCTAATTTCTTGACCAACTCTGCTACAATGAGATTCGCCTAAGATCCTGAGTTAAACAAAGCATCAATCTTGGTCTTCTTGACCTATATATTTATATGGAAGAGTTTAGTCATTAATTTCTCTTCCTCTTTCTAAAGGCTACTCAGATTCACCTCCTTCTGCACTGATGTATAAGCAATCTTCTCACCCATTTCCAATATTCTTTCAACTTGGTTTTTGGAATAAATGGGGTTGAGATTATTCTTCTTATTGTCCTTATTTTTTTTCTTTAGGTTAATATATGGATGCAAATTCCAACACTTCTCCTCCCAATGATTGCCAATGTTGCAGTGATTACACTGGTTTTTGGGATCCTTGCACTATTGTGTTGTGGCTATTGCCTTTTTATATTTTCCCCCTTTTCTCTTCCTCTTCCTCTCCTTAGAATCATATTGTTGCTCCTTCTACTTTGTTCCACTTGATAGCACTTTTTTCAATCCTATGTTCTCCAGGTATTGTTCCCATACACAAGTTGCGTCCACCAATTTAGGCTTGAACAAAATCACTTGCTCTTGAAGATGGTGGTGTAGATCCCCCAAATACTTGAGGAGAACACCTAGGTTCTCTAGGGAGATACCCAACATTATGGCCATATTTATGAACTTTGTAGTATACTCTTACACACATTTCCTTGGTCTTTTCCTGAAGTAGTGCCACCAGATCCACAAGTCCTCTACAAACTGAATAGGGTGAAAATGTGACATTATGAGGGTTTTTAATTACTCCCACTTAGTCATTGGAGGCTTTCCCTCCATCCTTGTGGTTTCCGCTTGGCTTTCACACCAGGTCATGGCATGGCCCTCTAATTTCAACCAAGAAAATGAAATCTTATGTTCTTTCATAATTTGATGGACACTGAAATACACTTCCAGTTGTTGCAACTAGTGATTTAGCTTTAGAGCATCGATCTTTCCATGTTATGACTTGATATCGACCTTTGCTTCCATTTCAAATAGGGATTGCAATTGGTTCACTGTATTCAAACTAGATTGATGATTTCAGAGTTATTTCTTCGACTAGGTCTTCATTTCTTCTCGATCTCTTAGTCCCCCTTCTAATTTTTCCTATGCATTTTAACCCCCATCTCCTCCAAATATCCCAGGCTTATTTTTAGGGCCTCCATGAGGAAATTTAAATTACGATTTATATCAACGACTTGTTGTTTCAACGACAAAAACCTATTCTTTGAAGGATCATGAGGATTATTCACAGATTAGTTAGCCATGAGCAGGGTTATATAATGTTTGGCCTTGTTGATCTAGATACCATACAAATATCCATAATATATCCAAAGAAACCCTCTATGTTACCGATATGATTTGTAAATCACTATGGATATTCCATTAGATAGTTTGTCACAACATATATGTTACAATTATATTTACAATCTAAAATTCTACATTATTACAATTTTATTATATTTTTGGATCTATAGATTTATTATTAATAGTGCATGCATGCATGTTGAGGCAAATTAATTACCTATCATTTAATTGTCAACCTGGGGTTTCGTAAAAATTGCAAAGCATGTGTGCACTATATATATGCTATAAATTAACTTTCAATTTAGATCAATGTAACTACGAAACCAAATAATGAAAAACCAAATTCACCTATTCTAATTCAACACTCAATTCAAAAGAAATTATAGTACAATTATAGCACAACATGCGAAATTGAAATCTTAATGTTTGAATCTTGTAGGAACTGAAAAAAACACCACCCTTTCAGAAATGAAAGCAAAAGAAATCATTCTTAACCTCTCACATAGGAAAAGATATGAAAGCAAATAAAAACAAATACTCTTAACTTCTAGGTAGGAATAAAATAAAAACAATCACTCTCAACCTCTCACACATGAAAATATATGAAAGAAAATAAAAACAAATGCTCTTAACTTCTAGGTAGAAAGAAAATAAAGTCAATCACTCTTAACCTCTGACACATGAAAATATATGAAAGAAATAAATCTTAATCTATGAAAGCAATAAATCTTAATCCATTCCTGGATGCGGGTGATTAATGGTGTTGATACAACATTGATCATCTGAGCGAGAAAGTGGTATGGCCACATGGCCACCCTCACTGCTACCGAGACTCCCACCACCATAATTTATGGCATTTCAATGAAGCCTGAAAACCAAAAAACATTAATGGAGGGAGAGAGCCGAGGCCACCTACTTCTGGTTCTGGTCCCTAAGATGGAGAATGCTCTATGTCCCCCCCTGCTCTGTCTCCTCTCACTTGCATTTTCCTTCCCACAGCAGCACAACCGAGCTCTAGAACAGCCATAGGGAGAAGATGTCAACTTCTCTGCTACATTGAGATAATTGGCGGTGCTCATTTCTCTCACAACCCGCTTTTCTGTCATAGAATTGTTGTTCCAACCCTCAATTTCACCTTAGGCAATCGTATTCCTCACTCCCTTGCCTCCACAAGCCACTCCATCCCTTCTCGAGCTCCTCCAAGCACCCACCATACCAATATTCACCAAGCTAATACGCCCTGCCTAAGGCACAGAATGAGAAGCTAGAGGGGAAGTAGTCAAGGGAGAGAAATTCACCCTCCCTCACTTTCCCCATCTGAATCGACTTAGGCAAACTCCTCCTCGCTTTTGACTGCGGCTCATAGCAGGGGTCGCTATCCCATCACCCGTAGTGGAAGAGGGTAGGCCCAAAGGGTTGGCCATCGGCATAATGTGGAGACCCAACACCCACAAGCTGACTATAAGCCTACGATGAATCCCTCTCACTCCACCTAATTCCAATTCAGATGCACCCTGGACCGCCCCTGTATAATCGCCACTATCTCTATCATCTTTAGGGAGGAACCACAATGAAACATTGTCTTGGCTAGCATCATTCTAGAAAGGATGGGCGATAGCAGGTATAACAGCTCATAGGGTGATGCTCAAAATAGGATGGACACTGCTTGCTCTAACTCGGAAGCCCTGAACAGAACAAGCAACACCTTGGGTGGTAATGGGAAGGTGGCAGACAGGAAAAACACTCCAGGTGGCAAAGAGCAGCGAGATGCCATGACCAATGGATAGCAGCAACCTGACGATGACCCTTATGCTTATGGGTGTCTAATCATGGAGGAGCCCCTACCACCTGCTGACACCTAGTGAACTACGATTCTTTTTCCAATTTCTTAGACACCAGCTCACCCTATTTGGGGTCTTATTTGTTATTTTAAGCTATATTTGTTGTTACATGGAGTATTTTTGGTTTTTTTCTTGTTTTGATGAAGAAACTCTCAAACATGGAAATTATAGGTTGGCTCCCCCGCGTGGGAAACTCACTTTGTTGGACTGGTTTCCCCTTAAGGGCAGTCACCTTTTCAGTCACTGTTTGCCAATACTTGGTAAATTCTCTGAGATAGGATCTGCAGAGGCCAGTGCCTCCATGTAACATTATTTTTGTATCTTTAATAGAATTAGTCTTATTCAAAAAAAAATAAAAAAAAATAAATAAAATATCTTAATCTATGAAAAACAATAAATCTCACACATTGTAGGTGGCCAATCCAAAAGAATGAGATATGGCAAGTTGAGAGGCTCCTAGTGCAAGCATTACCAATCAAGGTGAACATTACTCATGAGCATGGTGCTAAATCTAAATTCCATTCATAAGTAATCTTAACTTTCCACGTAAGTATCTCCAACTTTACACATGCCTTTCAAAGTAGAAGGCTCTCCTATTTATACAAAAACATATGAAGCTACCTCATTAATGGAGGTCCATTATTCTCTCCCTAGATCCCTAGAAAATCTCATAGAGTTACAACTCAAATCGGTAATGATGAGACACATATCCTCTTTGAACTTTATCCAAATCTTCTTCCATATCTTGAAGACAATTTGAATTTGAGCATTGGAGGCCACATAAGGGTGCCTTGGAAGCTACCAAATGACCTACACATGTCACGAAACTGAAGCCACTTTTAAGTATTAGCAAGTATATTTCATTTTTAAGTTTTAACCATTTAATTCAATTATAATACTAGAAAACATTAGCTTTTGGAAAACACAAATGGAACCCATATAATTATGAAAATGGAAGTTAATGAAAGGTTATATGGTCATGGAGTTGCGACATGTGAGTGAAATGCTGGTGATAAAGGTGAAAGTGGATGATATTTTGAATACATTTTGGAGGCTCTGCATACCCCCAACTGACGTTATTGCATGTCCTCATGCAATCTATTGCATTACTTGATCATGATTTGCTTTTGAATGAGCTTGGTTGATTTAAAATTGTCCTTAAACTTTGCATTTGACAATTTCATTTCTTTTCGCAAAGTATTCCTTGTCATACTTTGAATTGCAACATGTTTGGTTGGTTCTTATGTGATAACCAAATCTTAATTGGTATTGGTTCTTGTGTATCAATACCTTGTTTCTTTTTGTTGCAACAAGATTCATTGAACATATTTAAGAATGCATCTTTAAATCAACCATATAATATGCTCATCATTTAGGCATTTATTTGCAAATCACATAACTTTTGAACCATAATGAAATCATAATTGATTAGGACAAGTATGTAAGTATGAAATTAAGTGAAATGGAATGAAGTGATATGGATGTGATAATAAATAGATGCCCCTTCACCCCAACTAAAGGTGTTGACGGTTTTTTTCAAATGAGAAAGGAAATATGGTGAAGTATTTTCCAAAAATTATCTTCGGTATTCAAGGAATTCTATGACTAAAAGCTATAAAAGAACATACTTTTACTTACCTAGGAAGTGGAAAAACTAGGCATATGTAGAGAAGTTGTAGCTGCTTCTGGATCATGGAATAGAATGTAGAATTAATTCTGCTTCTTGGTTGCATAAATGGTGGATGAGGTGGTGAAAGTGGAGTCTTTATTGCTGTTGCTAAATCTGTTGTATCTGCTGCAAAATGCTGAAATGATATAGTCTTCACCTGCTACAAAACCCAATGGTACAATTCTAATCATGTGAATAAATGTGTTGTTGTCGAGCATGAAGAGAAGTCATTGTATTACCGGCCATTGATGAATGTCATTAACCAATGCGAGGCAAAATCTCCATTAATGTCAATGAGTGCCAAGGTACCTAAGTACATCTTGCAAAGTGTGAATAGATGAGTTGATGTCGAGCCACTTGCAAGATCCAACGATCATGGGATATTGATGTATTCCCATGATTGTCAGCAAGAGAACTTGTCATTGATGTGTACAAGCTTCAAGGTACTAATAAGGACACTAACCTTGAACCTAGATAATGTGTTGATGTCTATAGACCAAGACTTGTTAGAAGGGAGGCCTTAATGAATCATCCATCATCTAACACGAGTATGAAATGATGATTTTGGAAAGACTATGAATGAAAAATTTTGCAGTGGATTGAGGTTTATTTAATGGAAAGGAAAATGACAAGAGGGTAAACAAGAGAATGGAAAGAAAAATGACAAACCAACATGTAAGTGAGTTGAATGCCTCTATTAATGGGTTTATGAATGGAAATTATGGAAAATGTGAATGGAAAATGTAAATGGAAAATGTGAAGGAAACATGCAACTCTTTGTAAGGAAAATGGTGATGATGATGCTTAGCGAAAATGCTTGAATATATTGTTAGTTTGGAGAGGAGAAATGATGGAATTTATGGATGATAGAAATGGATTTAATTGGTTCATGTCTCTTGAAAGTGGTCCTAGAAAACCAATCGTGCACAATCATCTTCCTTCAATTCTCTGATTGCCAAGGAACCTGAAAACAAACATGGCACTAACATTGCAACAAATGTAAGTGTGTTCAAAGAGAAGTGATCAATTTATGTAGGTACATAAGAAAACATTTGCATAATTGACAGGTTCATGACGTGTTTTTATTTCAAATAGTTAATCCAATTTCACAATTGTGATAATAAATCCAATTTCTAAAAGAAAACAATTTCTTGAATAAAAAATTCATCAATCGATCTTATAGATAAAGCGCCTTCATAGTTCTTCTTCTTTCCTACGACATGCTTGAAGACATCATCATTAGACAAATCCAATAAATTTTGATCATAATTTTCTAATTAGAATGCATTGTTGACAAATAGACCATTGAGTTAAATACATAGTTGCAGAATTGTGGTTCAGCTACAGAATTGTGCAGTTTCTGTAGCTAAAATATTGAACATACAGTTAAGTACACACAGCTATGCATTTTTATTATGAACAAATAACCAGTCCAATATTAAAATTGATCAATACCTCTTCCAGAAAAATGAGAAAATTCCTACTTGTTTTATTGATGCAGTAAACAAATTTTATTAAAAAGACAAAAATAATAAAAGAATAAAAATTATATTATTTCTCTTGGAAGACATATAGCCTTCATAGTAGGCTGGAGAATGAAATCCTCTATTCAATAATCAAAATAAATACACCTTATCATCCATGAAAATGAAACTTTAAAGCCAGCACTACTACTATTGCAATGGATCATTGTTAAAACCGGATTTGGAAAAGAAACCTATAACTTTGACCCTCAGTGAACTGTAATTCAAAACATGAGTGCTAAAACCTAAATGAAAGTGAGATGCGGTGCGTGCACCAATGAAGTTCCAGTGATAAGTAGAAGTAGAATCTCAAGTGGATATTTGATATTATCACTTGCGAATTCCATCTCTTCAGGTTGTACTAGGCATCAATGATTATATAGGAATCTCCTTCTAGCATGATGGTGATGTTATGGCGTGTGTCCAAAGATAGACCTGCATCCAAGGATTGCATCTCGACTAATATATTAATATCTATGCCTCTAAAGCCCGAAAATAGAATAATTATATTTCTTGTATCATATCTTGTGGATTTTCTATCAATACAGTGCACCACATGTTGCATTAAAAAAACACGTGCACCACTACAATTTTTCTGGCTTTTTGGCTTTTTCTATAGGTCTGCCAAAGCAACAGAAGATCTATGAATTCTATGGATATTCCATCTCCTGTAGATCAGGAAAAATGGATTTTCTACTTCCATCATGGCCGCAACTATTTGTGCATTAAATTCTAAATCTGTTTTTTCACGAAATCTTGTAAATAAGACTCCAAAGAACCCTGAAAATATCTTAAATGGTTACGTATTTGAGAAAATAGTTCTTGGGTTTTATAATTGACCCCATTTTGAGAAAAACCCACGTTTTATTTTTTTCGAAATTTGTTTTCACTTGGCCATAAATTGTGTTTTAAAACTGATGTTTGTAAGCTGCTACACATTTCCTCTGCAAGTATTGCACTTGGGCTTTATGGGTTCGATTTGATTTGCAACTCAACTATTATTCTTTATTTCTAATGGAAACTGGTAAGTTTCATAATTCGAGATATACATCTTGTAAATTTGTAACCTTGATATGTCTCCCATTTGGGTGGGCTCTCATAGATATGCATACCTCAATGTGCTCGCCATGCAAGTTTGCAATTTGGGTGAACTCAACGGAGCATCCTCCAGCTTTGCAACCTTGAGATGTATGTCAGGCATGATTTTAGATAGGTATGCGTTGATGAAACCTTCCCATCGGACACATTATCAAGCAAATACTAGCAACAAATCTCAGCAACAGAGCAATATGGAGCTCTCTAATCTGCCTCCATATCAATGCATGTTGTTTGGTCATGTCATTACTCTGGAAGGAGATTTGTAGAAGATATATGCAGCAATTTTAAGCAAGTTATAATCTTATTTCTTTTTATTCCTTTTTTTTAAATGATGAATTTTGGATTTTGTTTTTTTAAGCTAATGCAATGGATTTTTGTTTTTTTGCAGGTTGCACGAGAGCCAATTATCAATTTGTCAATTCTCTTGGAAAATGAAGATAGTAAAGAGAGCATTAATTTTTTTAATTATTATTAATTTAAAACTTACATTTTCATTTAAAAAAAAAAAAAAAAAACTAACATGATTTTTTTTAATTATTTAAAATCAAAACATGAATTTTTTTTATTTAAAATATTTGTAATGTTAATGAAAAAAAGCAAGAAAATAAATAAAATTCTAAAATATTTTAAAGTGTAAAAACTTAAAAAAAATGTAATCAAGAACTTAAAAAAAATGTAATCAAGCTTGATTTTATTTCCTAGTTTATCCTACTTGAAAGATTTTTTTTTTTAATTTTTAAGTATATGAATGTTTCCAATGGAGCCATTTACAGAAACTTTCGAAAATGTTCATATTCAAATTTGCGAAATGTACTTGATTGTGCATGAGGACATGAGAAATTGTTTTAACCTTTAGAATTGCCGCAAAAATCTCTCGAAGAATGCATGAATGTCATGGCGCAATCATGTTTTGATACCATTCCTCAAAGTAGTCCTTGTGCTCTAAAGAATGTTTGATCTGCATTCTAGATCCTTTGTCCATAAATGGTTAATATCAAATTTTTTATATTTTTTTTTATAAAAATGATATGCAGCGAAATGATTCATGCATCTACATGCTTTAATCATGCATCTAAGAGAAAAATTGAAAAAGAATATGAACACTAGACTGAAAGCTAGTTCCTATGCACACTTCCCAGGCAATGGTGCCAAAATGTTGAGGCAAATTAATTACCTATCATTTAATTCAACACTCAATTCAAAAGAAATTATAGTACAATTATAGTACATCATGCGGAATTGAAATCTTATTATTTCAATCTTGCAGGAACTGAAAAGAACACCACTCTTTCATAAATGAAATAAAAAACAATCATTCTTCACCTCTCACATAGGAAAAGATATGAAAGAAAATAAAAACAAATGCTCTTAACTTCTAGGTAGAAAGCAAATAAAAACAGTCACTCTTAACTTTCACACAGGAAAAGATATGAAAGCAAATAAAAACAAATGCCCTTAACTTTTAGGTAGAAAGCAAATAAAGACAATCACTCTTAACCTTTCACACAGGAAAAGATATGAAAGAAATAAATCTTAATCTATGAAAGTAATAAATATTAATCTATGTGAAACAATAAATCTCACACATTGTAGGTGGTCAATCCAAAAGCATGAGAGTTGGCAAGTTGAGAGGCTCTTAGTGCAAGAATTACCAATCAAGGTGAACATCACTCATGAGCATGGTGCTAAATCTAAATTCCATTTATAAGTAATCTTAACTTTCCACCTGAGTATCTCCAACTTTACACATGCCTTTCAAAGGAGAATACTCTCCCTATTTATACAAAAATAGAATAAGTTACCTTATTGATGGAGGTCCATTATTCACTTCATATATCCGTAGAAAATCCCATAGAGTTACAACTCAAATAAGTAATGATGAGACACATATCCTCTTTGACCTTTATCCAACTCTTCTTCCATATCTTGAAAATAATTCGAATTTGAGCATTGGAGGCCACATAAGGGTGCCTTGGAAGCTTCCAAATGACCTACACATGTCACGAAACTAAAGCCACTTTTAAGTATTAGCAAGTATATGTCATTTTTCTAAGTTTTTGTAGAAATTCTGACTATAGATTAACCTGATAATGCAATATAACTAAAGAAAAGTACTTCAATCTACTTCTACAATCAAACTTGCAGAAGCTTAATATATTTGAGTAAGATCAAGTATGACACATATAACCAGAAGCAAAATCAATGAACATGAAATGCAGAAGAATGCGATGTGGAAAGCCTCAGCTAAAAACCCTGCTACTTGTATTATCATACAAGCAAAAATATCTCAGGATTACACATAGCTTTAGCTCTCACAGCTAGCCAGCTCTCAGTACAGTCCTCATAGATGCTCATAGGAAAAATAGACTTCTCATTAAGTCCTCCACACTGCCCTCCAAGCTCCTATTTCCTAGTGCAGTTTTTCCTGAGTGATCCTACTGTTACCATGTGTAACACTGATATTACACCTTGTAAAACTGCGCAAATCTCAAGGAATGAATTTCTTCTATATGCGAGGGTTTTCCTTATAGGAAAATTCTTGCAACTGATAGTACAATATCCCTATCTTTAATCTCAACTGGGTCTTTCTCTGAATAGACATGCATGAGTTATTTATGAGAGAATCTTTAATTATCTGGAGTACACTAGTTTTATGCATGCATGCATTAACTAACTGAACTCACAATTAGTTCCTCAAACTATTTGGAACTAATTTAACTGGAAATAACTCAGTTAACTAAGATAACTAATTACAACTCAATTATAACTCATCCTTATCTCCTTAATTAAGGGATAATCTCCTT
This sequence comes from Pinus taeda, assembly GCA_000404065.3. Taxonomy (NCBI): domain Eukaryota; kingdom Viridiplantae; phylum Streptophyta; class Pinopsida; order Pinales; family Pinaceae; genus Pinus; species Pinus taeda. The sequence goes on along the minus strand of APFE030816861.1, from coordinate 185,875 downwards.
AATTTAAGGGATAAATGTTGCATGACTTCAAAAAGACTTCTAGCTTGAATTTCTCCAACTAATTAATCGAAGATGAATTAATTAATTTTTTTCAAGTAGCTGGTAAGATTAAATTCAAATTTTAATTCTCAATTTTAATTCAAGGAAAAATTAAAATTGGAATATTCTTGTTTCCGCATTTCAACAATGTTAACCATTTAATTCACTTATAATACTAGAAATCATTAGCTTTTGGAAAACACAAATGGAACCCATATAATTATGAAAATGGAAGCTAATGAAAGGTTATATGGTCATGGAGTTGTGGCATGTGAGTGAAATGGTCATGATAAAGGTGAAAGTGGATGATATTTTGAATACATTTTGTAGGCTCTACAATGCGATTTTAAATTTGTGTAGAGAACAGTGAAATAAAATTTCACACACACGTTTGACACAAGATATGACTTGGGAAACCCTTTCAGGAGAAAAACCCAACTAGAAGGTGATGTCGCTCTGCTCTCTTTCTTTGAATGGCAATATGGCTATGGGTACAATGCGCAAATACTCTCTATGTTCTCTATCTCCAATCCCTCTTGGCTATGTTTTCCTATCTATTGAACAAATGCACTTGAAGGAATGGAACCCCTTTCCCTCCTAGTGGCCTAGTTAGAACACAACATGATAACCTACTAGTGGTTAGGTTTGACTACCTCAACTCTTAACCAAATTTACAATTCAGACTCTTCTCTAGTATTTTACATCATAATCACATGGCTAGCCCCCTTTTCATGAATAATGGGGATTGATGTGGCAAGGTCATCTTCTGAGTGGCATAAGTTTTGCATACTGACTCTGATTGATGTGATTCTTATGTTGTTGGAAATGTCTAATGTGTAGAATAGGAAAAAAGGGTGTTGCACTAGAGTGGCAAAGTTTTACCCCAAAAAAATGTCATTTGATGCCTCAAAATTCTCCTAGAAGGTTTTAGACCCCAATTTATCAAACTAGTTCCCACTAATTAAAACTGGCCTTGAGAGTTGTTTCCTTCACTTTTTCCACTCTAAAAGAATCGGGATGGATGAAAACAAATATAATGATACAATTTGGATAAAAAATTCAAGAGAAATATATTATCATCAGTTTGACAACATAGAAGTTTTCGATGCACAGGTACGAATATTTCATTGTTTTTTAATTAGACTATTCATGAAACAAGACATAGAATACAATTTGTCTCTCAATCCTTAAATCGCATATTTTGTATCTACAAAAGAGTAACACATAACAAAGCATAAGTAATGAAAACAAATTAAATAAACTAGATAGCATAACATTCACGAGGTTTAATGTGAATGAGTTATAGAATAAATATATCTATAAATGCTACACTACATGGTAAAGAAATAGCACAATGTGGACCAAATTGAAGGGCCCTCCCAACTAGCATCATGTTTTTTAGAAAACTATGGAGCTATGATCAGGCCATGCACAAGTCATCTCAAAATATCAACATCAGGGGCTTATATTAATTGAAAATAAAGTTTAGTAATGCATAACAAATGACTTTGTGTATCAATCAGTGATCTCTTGATATGCTAATATTTTAAACAATTATAGAGGCAATTACAACATTGATAACTCTACTACAGTGTTTTTTGTGAGTTTATATAGATTGTACATGGTAGAAATGACACGCAAGTGAAATTGTCAAATCCCCTATCTCATAAATTAAAAGCATCAAGTATACATCTTAAAGGGTAAATGAGGGTAGTTTTCTAAACCTCTAAGTGAAATTATACCATGATCGAATCAAGTTGTGTGAGAATATCATGGATCATTTCCCTTAATTTGATTTTTTCACTGGGCATGCCATTCTTGGCACAATTTGACTATGAGTTTGACTAGAGAAAATTGGATACTATATTTGATTTGGAACCCTCTAAAGGACATATAATCATATTGATGCTTTTAGGAGAAAAACCCGTCTTGATTTCCCCTCTAAAAAACAAATATATGCTAAACAATGAGGTGTGTTACCAAATGTAACAACCCTGGGTTAAATTTCCATGTAATAAATGATAATAAAGGAAAAATATGACCAAGGTCATGGGACACATATTCCATGCTGAATGGTGGGCATCACTTACAATTTAATAATTGCTATGAGAATTGGAAAAGGTGTTGGCAAAGGAAAAGAGCCAATAATTGGCATTTAATTATGAGAAATAAAGGAAAATAGGAGAAACTGAAGATGAAGAGACGCAAATATGCATGAAAGGGAAATTAGAGGAAAATGAAGGAAAATGAAGAAAAAGGAGACATCAATGATAAAAAGGCATTAAAGAAATAACTCACAACTTTTGTCAGTTTAGTTGTTGGCTCTCTTACACTCTTGCACACTTAGAGAATTCTTGGATCACTTTAGCATTTCACTTGGATTTGGATAAAGGCCAACAAGAAAGCAAGGGAAGGAAAAGGGAAAACAAAGGAAAGTGAAGGAAATCAAGTAGAAGGTTGGATTAGCAGCTTTAGTAGGTAACAGGTTGCATGTGTGATTTCCTTATTGGGATATGAATACATGGCACATGCATTTGTTTATTTGGTTCATTTGCTATCATTGGCATGGGTTTTTCCTAGATTCACAATGACTTTTGCCTTGTTTTGCCATTTCCTGGATAGTGATGGTGTGATGGGATTCATTCTTGGTTGAGCTTTGGATTGCTAGAATATTTTAGACCGAGTGAGGTGGTCTTAAGAAAATCTCAAGGGTTAGGGGTGGAGATCGGTTTTCACCGAGAAGTCCTCAATAGCTGGGCGAGGATAGGAAAATTCCCCTGGGTATGGTGAACGAATTCTAAGGCATCCAAGCTTGTTTTGGTTTTGTCATATCTAGACTGGTTTAGGTGAGATCATGGTAGCTTGAGGGTGGAGGTGGTTTAAGCTATGGATTCTTTGTTTGGTTATGTTTGGTTTATCCCACGAGATCCCACATTCATTCTTGGAAAATGGCATGAGGGTGATTGGTTGAAAGAAATATTTGGTTCAGCTAATCTATGGTTGGGTGGTATGTGGAAGTCCCAAACTTGGTTAGATTTTGAATATGTTAATACAAGCTATTTTCCTCATTATTATTTATGAGCACATGTACTAGTTATTAAGTGATCTTATGGTTTATTTTTCATGGTTCCTATTCTAGTTATATGCATGGTTCTTTGATGTGCTCTAGCTATGGCTCTTGTTCAAGATTTGATAAGTATTTGAATGGTTGATGAATGCATGGTCTAACAAGTGTTGGTGTAGCTAGCTTGAGAGGGCATAGAGCCTTATTTGTGGTTCTCATATGCAGTTCATAATTTTATGATCAGATAGGCATTTATGACCTGTAACTTATATGTTTACCATATGTTTAACGAAATGTCTATCATGTACTAGGCATGTACTAGTGCAAAACTTGTTAAAGTTTCGAATGGTTAGCATTGTTATCATCATTTTCATGATTCTAGAAAGTTGTAAGCAATTTTGGGCAATTTTGGGCAGCGGTTTGGAGGCTAGCCTGAAAAAAGTGGCATAGATCTCATGACTACATGCACAAAACGAGAGACTTTCAATCACAACCACTAGTAGGAAAGCTTGTGCATGTTGTTGGAGCCTCATAACCTCATGCACAATGTGTCAAGGGTGCGGTTGGGCTGTTAGGTCAGTGAAATAGAGTCCCAACTTAGAAATTGACCACACGTGGTGGATGTCAGGCTCCTAGGTGGTTTATAGTCTCTAAGGGATATCAGTTTGTGTTTGGATAGTAAGCCCCACTTCCATAATTGGAATTTGGAGGTTAGGTCATATCATAGTGACACTCAACTCATGTTTATCCTAGAAATTTTGTAAAAGTTGGGTAAATATGGGAGGAGGTGTTATACTAGATCTTATGTGGGTTACGATACCTTAACCAGTTAGACTATTATTAGTGATAAATCAACTTTTGAATCGTTCATCAAAAGCAATAAAAAAATGATTAATTGAACAATAAAAATAATTGTAGCCCTTTAAATGACTTTTGCACTGAAAATATGGAAAAAAGAACCATAACGAGGAAAAAAGGAATGGTTTATGTAATCAAAAAGGGGTAACTAGTAGCCAAAATAACATCATATCAAGGGATTGACACACTTTATAGCCTAACATGGGGGAGATGTTGTAGTGGTGAATAACATTGGGCATTACATTGCAAAAAAATAATAAGGAAACACAATATTGATTTTATAAAAAGTAATAAAAATAATAAATCAATTCAATTCATAATTTTGTTTTTATTAATAAAATTAGGAACATTTTATATAAATAATAAACTATAAATTAAGATTTATTTAACTATAGAAATTAAAATAATGATTCATATTATAATAATAATATTTAGAACTTCATATTTAAGTTTAATTAATAATTTTATAAAAAATTAAATAATTTGCAATATTTTTTTATCATAAATTTATCTATAATATGAAGTTATGCATATCATAGCAAAAATTAATAAAAAATTCTACGAAACATAGGGATAGAAAAGAATAGGAATTATAATTTATTTTTGAGAAATATATTAAAACTTTATATTAAATTTAATTTTTAAATAAGATTTAAGAATAAAATAATTTAATTTAATGTTTATTATTAGGGTTTTTATAATTACGATATAAATATTAGTTTTGGGGTTTTGTTTGAAAATGGTAATTGAATATATTTAGTATATAAATTTAATGTAATAATTTTAATTTTAAAAAAAATTATTAGGTAAAATTAAATTATTTTAAATAGATGAATATTTATGAGCAATGTTTTTGCTTTCATTTCTTAATAGATTTTATCAAGAACTTTTAAGTAGGTTTCACCATAATAAATTATATGGACAAATACCATGGTTTATCTAATACCATGGGCGTGTAAACCACCATCAATAAACCCATCATAATATTTTATAGTTGTAAAGCATCTTTGGTGGCAATTACAAAATTTCATATAAAGTTATCTTTCATGATAATTTTTATTTAGAATCCTTAAAATTGTGAATTTATCTACATTACTTAAATAAATATAAATGAAATTTTATAACCACTATAAGGATCAAGTTTCTCTAATTTTAAGTTTATTAAGGGGAATTTGAACCTTATACTCAATTTTTACAAATTTTACATTACTTTCATCACCAATTAAGCTACCCCTACCACTAATATAAATTATTATTTGAATTTGTATAGTAAAATATAATTTAATTTAATTTTAACTAATAATAATATAAAATAAAACCAATTAAATAAAACCAATTAAATTGAATGAATTGTTATATATTAATTATCAAATTTTTTATTAGTTTTCAAATTAAGTAATCATTATATAATATTATTATTATTGTGATCTAATACTTTATAAAAGCCCTACAAAATCTCCCTTATATTAAGTTGTAAAAGTATCCTAAATTGTAAAGAATAATAGAATAGATTATCAAAATATCACAATTATTAAATGAAAATAATAGTCTTATATAAAAAAAAAAAAAAAATTGATTAATCTCAATCCCATTTTTTATCCCTATAAAAAACTAATTAATTAAAACAAGGGAGTGTACAAGATTGATTGCTCATGTGGTAAGAGTTATATTGGGGAAACAGGTCGGTCTCTGAAAACAAGGCTTAAAGAACACGCGGCTGACATAAAGAATGATAGATTTCGCACGTCGGCCGTTGCAGAGCACTCATCCAAGACCAAACATCATATGTGTTTGGAAGACGCCAAGGTAATTGCAAGGGAGGACAATTATCATAAAAGAAAAATCAGAGAGGCCATTGAAATTATGAAATTCCCGCAGAACCTCGACAGAGACAATGGAAGTGAAATCAGTGGAAATTGGTTTCCCCTGATCAGACAAATAAACCCCTCGAAGCCCTTGGAAGCTCAAGATCAATAGACCTCCGGTCAGAAGGTTTATTGATTAATTAATTAATTAATCATCGCAAATCAT
>APFE030816861.1:168062-179526 GCA_000404065.3 Pinus taeda | reverse complement strand
ATAACAAATATAAATAAATAACAAGAAATAATAATAAGATTGTAAAATCATGTGTCGGCTCTCATTAGGGTTCTTTTAGGGTTCCTTTGTGTATTTATATCCAGGTGCCTTGCTTCTTCCCTCATCATCTCTCGTTCATTTCATTCGTTCTATCTTTCAGAGTTGTTCTGATGATGGACCCCCTTTGGGGTTTGAAACGTCGACAGACTGAACTGGAAACTGTGGATAATCCGGAACATGAAGCTACAAAAAACTTCCACAGAAGCTTGAAATCCAACATAATTAAAACAAATTCTCACAAAAATAAATAATAAATTAATAACTTACCTTTATGCAAACAAACCATAAATTATATTAAATATTTATATTATTTAATAATGTCTTTACCATAAATAATTATAATTTAATTAACCAAAAAAAAAAAAATACTTTTCCTCATGTTTAAGGCGTTTTCTTGGTATAATTCCTTTTAAAGCTTTTTGTTAAGTCTTCACTATGACTTTTATTTTATTCAATTGAATTGATAAACGTATTCAAATCAAATAATAAGATTCAAAATTTAAACATATTCTACTATATTAATAGTTTTAAAAAGATAGAATCACAAGTTAATTTAATTCACTTACCTATTGTATTAAATAATTATATATTATATTGAATATATATTAATATACAAAAATAATTATTTATATTAAAGTTTATATATAAATAAAATGATGGTATATTAATGAAATTATTCTTATTTGTGATAATAGGCAGGTTATATGAGGAAGAGTTTATTAGAACTTTAAAAATTTTTTAAAGTTACATATTTAGTTTGTGTTTAAGATTTAATAAAATAATATTTTTGGTTATTATGTTGTGATTAAATTTATTAAGTTACTTACATTTTATGAATATGGATTATAATTACATGTGTTATTGAGAAAGTTTTAGTCACATAACGAATTTCCAATCTCAAATATTAAAATTTTGTCAAATTTGTTGTTACAATTGTGTTTCTTACTTGCATGGCTGTTTTAAGCCTATCATTTCACTTATATGGCTATGCTAGTCTATATAACTTTAAAATTAAAAATAAAAATACTTATTTACGTTCAACCTTTATTATTGTATTAAAAACTTCATTTCACTTATATGGCTATGCTAGTCTATATAACTTTAAAATTAAAAATAAAAATACTTATTTACGTTCAACCTTTATTATTGTATTAAAAAAAGTTTTTAGAAAAGGAATAAAAGGTTTTATTTAGTTTTTTTTTAATATTAATATTATTTAAAATATTATTATAAATTTTGCAATTGCATTTTTAATTTATTGAGAATTTTTAAATCTTATCAATTAAAAGAGTTTTTAAAAGCATATTAATTATTTATATATATAATTATATATATAATATATAATTTAATGCTAATATAAATATAATAAAAAGTGCAAATATAAAATATTTAAATTTATAAAAATAAAAATAAAAACAATTTTAACATAATTTAAAAAGGTTAAAAAGTTTGTTGAAACAATATTTGGAACTTATAATTATGAAGTTAATTAATAACGAATCTCAATGATAGTCAACTCTCTAATGAAATACCAATTACATTTAATATAAATCTGTATATGGATCATTATAAGAAAAGGTATTTTCATCTTTAATTTTCTCAATATAGTAAATAATACCAAATAATGGTTGTTTAACTTATTTCATTATTAAAAGGGTAAACAATTATTTGTATTTTAATAAGAAAATTATATTAATTATAAAATTAATTAATTATAAGTTTGATCACTAATAAATACTAGCAATTGCATCATATGTTGTAATGGAAACTTGTAAGGTAGTGGTATAAGAAAGAGTAGTATGAAGAAAGAAGCTCTGATATGTTATGTGATTTAATTGAATATCTAAATTATAAACATAAATTATTTTATTTAAAAAGAAATTTTAGGCTAGGAAAAATGTTTGGATAAAGAAATTGGTTTTTTATAGCACCACACATTAAGCTTCTTCTATAAAAGAGTTCAAGCTGTTAAAATAAAAGAGTTCAAGTTGTTAAAATAAGTTATATTTCATCTATATCCAATCTATATAAATACAGAAGTTAATAGAGGTATATCACAGTTTTAACAACCTTCATGCTCCTATAGATGTATTTGTAATGATAATAAACATATAAGAGCTACTTCATCTTACCATTTTTTTTCCATGCCTTGATGTTTTTGTGTCATCTCTCTACTCTATCTTTAGCTTAGTTAAGACAAAAGAAACCTTATTTGGGTCTTGAATTTTGTTCAACATCTCTAGCTCTTCTAGTGTCTAGCTCTTAAACTTTGCTCTTCAATTCCTCAAATTCTTGGTTCTTCATGCCTCCTTAGGCTCATCCTATTAATGGTAGAAGCCTCATATTCCTCAAGTTCCCTACCATTCAAAAACCTTCCTTCTAAAAAACAAACTTGCAGATGCAAACTGAAACATTCTATGTTGCAGAAGCAAACATGCAATTCGGAATGTTGCAACCAAAAAAGTTTTATGTAGACATGGGCATTATCGTGTTCTTAATAGAGACCATGACTAGGGACACACAAAATCCAAAAATATTTTGCAAGAGCTAACTACCTAGGAAAACTAGCAATGCATTGACGCTACCCAAACATGCCTTACTTTCCAAGAACGAAGCAATGCATCTAGGGCCATTCTCAATCCATAAATTCCATCAGAAGTTACTAGAATCAAGTCATTCAAGCCATCATTTGAAAAATCACCATATATTATGGGGTCGGTAGGTGGAGATAGCAAGAAGATTGACATGAGTTAACTACCATCTAGGGAAATAATAATTGCCTCCCATTCTCTTGCAACTAGAATTGCTTTATGGGTTCCATGAACCTACAGTGGAAAAGGTTCTAAAGTGGGGATAACCTTTTCTTCAACAATAACTACAAGTGAAGGCAAATTTGACCAGGTAGCACCAATTAGTAGTTGTCATCTTCGAATTGCACCCTGGCCATGAATGCCTGGAAAATAAGAAGTAACCTTTCCTTGGCTTGTCAGGAATATTACATCACCATGGCTTCCTTTCTGATGCTTGTGTCCAGCATTCCTAGGAATCAAGATAGGTGTTGCTACCTCTAGAGGAGCAACATCAAAAGTGTGACCAAAAGCTCATGACACACCAAATGGGCCATGTGATACACCAAATGGGCCATGCCTTCATATAGAGGCATTAAAAAGTTTTTGCACTAGAACTCCAAAAGTAGCTACAACTCAACAAGGTTTTAGTACGTCCATTGTTCCAATTACTACAGTTTATTCAATACCACTTCCTCCAATAGCCTGATCATGTTCTAGCACTCCATATCCATTTATATCAACATGCAGGCCACCCTCTTGCAGATGAAGCTTATAGACTAACTGTAGAGAGGCCAAATGAATAGCTTATATTATGTCCTTTTGATGTGCTACAATTACATTAGGAATACACTAGAGTTGAGAATAATTTGTTATTATGGCTACATAAAAATTCTTCTTCTTTGTTTTACAAGATGTAGCATACTCTGCTACCTTGTTGATAACACTGGTAATTTTTTTCGTTGTATCCTTCCCAAAAACACGTCTGTCCTCTGGTTTGTGAACTATAGATGATGATCTATTTCCAGACATCTTCTTTGAATGGTACAAACAATAAATACAAAATGCATGCTCATAAGATGACCCAGAACATGGAAACATGCCATCCCAATTTGAGAAATAGTACCATTTCATATTAAAACACAAAACACTTTATTGATATGATATAAACAATAATTACAAAATGCATTCTCATAAGATGACCAAGAATAGTGAAACATGCCATCCCAATTTGAGAAATAGTACCATTTCATGTTCTTTTTTTCCCATATGTAGCATACTTTGCTACCTTCCCAATAGCACTGGTAATCTTTTTCATTGTATCATTCCCAAAAACATGTTTGTCCACTAAATTGTAAATTGTAGATGATGATATATTTCCAAGCATCTTCTTCATACGATATAAACAATAATTACAAAATGAATTCTCATAAGATGACCAAGAATAGGGAAACATGCCATCCCAATTTGAGAAATAGTATCATTTCATGTTCAAACGCAAAACAAAATAGTACCATTTCATGTTCAAACACAAAACACTTTATTGATAGGATACAAACAATAATTACAAAATGCATTATCATAAGATGACCAAGAACAGGGAAACATGCCATCCCAATTTGAGAAATAGTACCATTTAATGTTCAAATACAAAACACTTTATTGATAAGATATCGATTTACAAAACCTGAAAATGAAGGAGGCCAACCAATTTGTAAATCTATGGATTTGATTTTACAATCTCAATAGCTTGTACTGGATCATTTAATTTTCTTCGTGTCACTTCTTTAACAACATTTTTACCCTTCAAAGTATTGAAAATAGGCATGAACTTCCATCCCAACTCCTTTGCCAAAGGATGTAACCAAAAACATCAATTAAAAGCATTAGTTTAAGATATGTTAGATATCACAAACAAAGGAAATATTTAACAATCAATTCAAATATGGATTTGAGAAAAAACATGAGGAAAGACATAGTGTTCAGGCAATGCCACTTTATCCATTAAAGAGACAAGTGAATAGGAGCATAATAAATATTTGATAGACAAAATGTGGTGTCATAGAAGAAGCAAGATGATGAGCTTAAGTCATGAAGTAAGTCAAAAGAATCAACAGACCTTGTTTGACATGAGATGACTACCATTTGGGGAAAGAATAATTGGCTCTTGTTCTCCTGCAACCAGAATCACTTTATGGGTTCCATGAACATGCAGTGGCAAAGGTTCTAAATTAGGGATAACCTTTTCTTCAACAATACCCGTAGGTGAAGGCAAATTTGACTAGGTAGCACCAGTTTGTAGTTGCCATATTCGAATTTCACCCTAGCCATAAATGCCTGGAAAATAAGAAGTAACCTCTCCTGGGCTACTCAGGAATATTACGTCACCATGGCTTCCTTTCCTATGCTTGTGTCCATCATTCCTTGGAATCAGGATAAGCGTTGCTACCTCCAGAGGAGAAGCATAAAAAGTGCGACCAAAAGCTCCTGATACACCAAATGGGCCATGTGAGAGACCAAATCGGGCATGCCTGTAGATAGAGGCATTAAAAGGTTTCTCTCACACTGGAACTCCAGAAATAGTACAACGCAACAAGGTTTCAATACTTCCACTATTCCATTTGTTACAACTTGTTCAGTACCACTTCCTCCAACAGCCTAAACACGTTCTAGCACTCCATATCCATTTATATCAGCATCAAGGCCACCTTCTTGTAGATGAAGCCTATAGACTAACTGCCCAAATTCTAGATGAATAACTTCTATTCCATAATTTTTATGTGCTACAAATACATTAGGAATCCACCAAAGTTGATTATAATTTGTTATTAGGGGTACATAAACATTCTTCTTCTTTGTTTTTCCAGATGTAGCATACTCTGCTACCTTGTCAATAGTACTGGTATTTCTTTTGTTATATCCTCTCCAAAACATGTTTGTCCTCTAGTTTGTGAATTGTAGATAATGATCCGTTTTCATGCATCTTCTTTGTAGGGTACAAACAGTGATTACAAAATGCATTCTCATAATATGACCCAAAAAAGGGAAACATGCCATCCCAATTTGAGAAATGGTACCATTTCATGTTCAAACGCAAAATACTTTATTGATAGGATACAGACAGTAATCACAAAATACATTCTCATAATATGACAAAGAACAGGGAAACATGCCATCCCAATTTCAGAAACAGTACCATTTCATGTTCTCATTTTTCAATATGTAGCATACTCTGCTACCTTGTCAATAGCATTGTTAATTTAATTTTGTTGTATCCTTCCCAAAAACATGTTTGTCCTCTGGTTTGTGAACTGTAGATGATGTTCTATTTACAAGCATCTTTTTCGTAGGGTGCAAACAGTAATTACAAAAAGCATTCTCATAAGATGACCAAGAATAGGGAAACATGTCATCCCGATTTGAGAAACAGTACTATTGCATGTTCAAACACAAAATGCTCTATTAATAGGATATCAAATTACAAAACCTAAAAATGATGGAGGCCAACCAATTTGTAAATCTATGGATTAGATTTTACAATCTCAATATCTTGTACTAGATCATTTAATTTTTCTCATGTCGCTTCTTTAACAATATTTTAACCCTTGAAAGTATTGAAGGTAGGCACAACCTTTCGTCCCAACTCCTTTACTAAAGTCTATAACCAAAAACATCAATCAAAAGCAATAGTTTAAGATATGTTGGATATCACAAACAAAGGAAATCTTTAACAACCAATTCAAATATGGATTTGAGAAAAAACATGAGGAAAAACAAAGTGTTCAAGCAATGCCACTTTATCCATTAAAGAGACAAGTAAATAGGAGCCTAATAAATATTTTATAGACAAAATGTGGTGTCATAGAAGAAGCGAGATGATGAAATTAAGTCATGAAGTAAGTCAAAAATATCAACAGACCTTGTTTGACGTGAGCTAACTACCATCTAGGGAAAGAATAATTGCCTCTTGTTCTCTTGCAACCATAATCACTTTATGGGTTCCATGAATATGCAGTGGCAAAGGTTCTAAAGTAGGAATAACCCTTTCTTCAACAATACCTGCAGGTGAAGGAAAATGTGACTAGGTAGCACCAGTTAGTAGTTCCCATCTTCAAATTGCACCCTTACCATGAATTCCTGGAAAATAAGAAGTAACCTCTCCTCGACTTGTCAGGAATATTACATCACCATGGATTCATTTTCGATGCTTGTGTCCATCATTCCTGGGAATCAAGATAGGCGTGTTTGGTCAATTTAGTGATGTCTAAATTGCAACTTTTAAATGTCAACCCGGGGCTCGTAAGCTGATGAAGTGAGGTGTACTGTATGTACTTAGGCAACTATTTCTTAAGCTTTTGTCGTTTTTTAACTTTTTAAGTTGGTTTCAAGTTTATCTCTCCTAATGTGATGTGATGGAAATGAAATAAAGCGAGTGAATTGTGTGAGATTGTGATGAGCTTTTTATAACTTGAAGGAAAGCTTGAACAATCAACTGAAATGAAATCAACTTTTAAAGAAAAATAAAGGCATTAATTAAAAGACTAATGACATTGGCCCAGTGCCTCTACTGCTGCAAGGAAATGAAAAATGAAATCTATGTCAAATAACAACTAAGCAATGTGAAACCAAAGTAAATCTACCTAAAAGAAAGACTTAGTCACAAATACTTTAACTTCTTCTTAACTTCTTGCCTTTTAACTGAATATATCATGTGATAAACAATTAAAAACAAACCAAGCAATTGTGAGTTCTTGAACAACTAAACCAAGCTTTGCTAAGTGATATTATGGTCCTTAATGAAGATATTCAATTATAAAGAAGGAACCATCAATAGATAAACAACTTGATGTCTAAAAGCAAAAAGCAACTATCCAAATTAACTAAATGATAGTAAGGAAATAAATGCTGCAAAACAAGAAAGGTCAGCAACATAGACAAGATGATCACAAGTGTCACTAGTTGTGCAAAAGAAAAGAAAGAAAATGTCCCGGGCATGCCTAAGAAACCTGCATAACACACTGATCAGTCATGGAAAATTGCAGAAATGTAAACAAGCAGAATTTGAAATGTATGTATAGCTATCAAAACACAGTAATCAAAGGCATTATATACATAAAACGAAAGAAAGAAATGCAAGAAATTAAAAGTACTGTACAGGCCTTTAGTAAACAGGGGCCCTCGGCCTACTCCAGTCAATTCAAAGATCAATTACACGCTTGAATGGGATAACGGTCTTCTCATATATTATGCATGAAATAGAAAAATACAGTGGGAGTTCAAAAGTACATAACAACAGCTAACAACTAACTTATCTAGCGTTCAAAGACGCTTTATTTATAACTGAGGAAGGCGAACTAACTTAACAAAATCTAAGTAATTCAAACAGCTGTGTAAAAACACGTAGTCTTGCTACGTCCTCAGATTTAGGCAACAGTTGTTGTGGGCATTCAATCCGTTGTTGGATTTATGTTTCCCACCATCTTCATGACTGAGGACGATGCCACCTGTTCTTCACGTGCTCTAAAACAGAACATGCAGAGCCGTGCCACTGCCAATGACCTCTGTTGACCGAAGTTGCCTCCTCGTTGACCACGGGCTTTGATGACTGGTTTGGATGATCTGGAGGGACACACACCATGTCCTTGGTTCCACGAACTTGCCCATATGGCTCTTCTTCCCGGAGGACACCTGGAACATAGCATTTAATAAAACAGCTGCGGAATCCGGGGTTCGCTGCGGAAACCGAGATCAGCTGCGGAAAACCCTGTGTGAGCTGCGGAAACGCAGCACCTTGAACCAAAATTCTAAACCAAACATAGTCATTAGCATAATTAGAAAACCATGTAAAAAGTTCTAAAATACAATGATTTGAGAAATTTGATGGAGGGAATGAGTGGCAAAATAAGGAAATGAATAGGAAAAAGAGGCTGGGAGGATGTGTAAAGAAGTGTAGGTTTGAGGCTCAACATACCCCCACTATGAAGGTGTTGCATGTCCTCATGCAACCAAAACTTTGTCATTGTTTTTCAATCCATGTGCTCAAATGCTTCTACCAAAACATCTAGCCTTCTTCTCTTTCTCCTTGCTACCAAAATTGTCCTTGGTTTCTTGACTAAACACCTGAACCTCAAATTGATCAATGCCCTACTCAATTTCTTACATTTTCCTTTCAATTTGCTGTTCTTCTTCTGCCAGAGACCTAAGTAAGCATTTATTGTCATGGACCATTTTGTCCACTTTGCTTTGTTCTTCAATGCTTCGTTTTCTTGTTTAATATGCCGGTTCAGGACTTCTAGTTCAAACACCTCTTGTTTTAAAGATTTGACCTGTTCATCAAGAGGCAATATAGTGCTTGGACCTGCAACTGATTGCTCTAAAGCCTTCAAATAATTATATACCTCCTGCTGGTCAGGGTCAATTTCAGGTGATCTTCTTGGGCTATGTTCAAGATCAAATTCTGTTTGAGGTTCTGTCTGAAAGGGACTCTCTTTGTCTGGAGGAGTGGACTCAAGGTCAAGCTGAGCTGGAGCCTTTTCAGGTGTAGCTTCTCCCAAATCAATGAAATTTGATTTTTTTTCCTTAGTCACACTCATTTTTCCCTTAAGTCTACTACTTCTTCTCACTTGTACACTAGTGCTCTTTTGCTGGGCACTCTATTTTTCTTTCTGTTTCTTCTTTGAGAGGGCAGCAACTTGAAGTTGTGCTAATCTATCAGCCAAGGTTTGGGAGTCTTCTTCTACTGAAGGTTCAGGTGATGGAGATGATTCATGAACATTTTCTTCCCTTTATCCTTTTTCTGCTTCTTGGTTTTATCTCTCTCTTCCTCCTCTTCTTAGTAGTTTCCTGAGTTTCCACAATAGGAGGATCCTGGGCAGCAACATCTCTCTTCGTTCTCCTACTTCCTTTTGGGATTCTAGGAGAACTGCTAGCGGAAGCTTCAGTGACTTCTTGGAAATGATTCATGACCAAAAACGTTTCCCATGTATCCTTGTGATTTTTCAATTGATCCTCTATGAGAATTCTAATGAGCCCGTGATGATACAAGTGGGGTTCAATATGGCCTACATTCTTTTGGACAGTGGAACTCATTTTCTTTAGGCTTCGTAACAGAAAGTAGGGTAAATTGGCATGGCCTTCCATGAAATTCATCATAATTCTTGCATGGTACATATACATGGTACCAAAGCGGCCCTCACATGTAATAAACTTTTGAACAAGTAATAACAATGCAGTCCATTCTTCCTAATACAGCAGGAATCCATTTATAATATTGAAGTTCACAGGCCAAAGATGTCGTACATTCTTGATGCAAGCCCCATAGCTGAACAAATATCTCCAAATGAAGAAGACTACTTCAAGTGCATCCAAGTCTCAAATATTGTAAAGTTATCCCCTATCGCTATTTCCATTAAAGGACGACCAAACACTTTAACCTCCGTATCATAGCCTTAAATTTCATGATTTACCATTTTGCTTTCTTCAATGCTTCCTTCGTCTGAGGATATCCTTCTAAATATTTTGGACCTTCGGGTTCAGCTCTAAGCAGCTTTCCCATCTTCGGCTAAAGTTTTGACTGTATATGGCTGCTCAGGGAGGATGCTCATGGGAAGAACGGATGAATTACGGCTGTAAGTGGAGTAGCCACAATGCAAAGCGTATTACAGACTGTAAGTGGGGTTTGGAATAGAGCTGTGGAGTTTGCAGCGGAAATGGGAGTGAAAATGGTGTGAGTATGAGGGAGTAGAACACAAGAATGAGTTCAAATGCGTGCAGAAATGGAGTGATAAGTGGATGGAATAACGGCCGAATCCTTTAGAGCTAGGTGGCTTCGCACACGTATCAGTATTGGCTGCAGAAATCATGGTAGTGAAGAGACGTAGTGTAATAGGTCACTTCTTTGTACGGCCAATAAATGAAACTGCAATCCCATTTTGAGTTTAAATTAAGAGTGATCATGGGACCGTTAGAAGGGTATGAGGTGGATGAAGGATTATCGTGGAGGAGAAGTGGGATGATATTTGCTGAATCATTGCTTTTAGTGGCTCTTCCACGATTTAATAACTATGCATAAAATGACATTAAATTGTTGTTTGGAAAAGATTTTGATCATACCTTCATGAGTTTTGCCATTTGTTGATTAAGATTGCTGATCCATTATTGCTTTTTGATCTTGCAGGTGTCTCATATCCTTGCTGCCTTTGGTGATGATGATGTGAACCTTTGACTGAGATTTTCCTTTGGAAACAAAGTGTTGCTAGCTGTAGAGATAGAGTCATTTCTAGCTGCGAAAACTGGTGCGAGCTGCGGAAACTAAGACATCTCCCTTTTAACTGCACAAAGTTAGTTAGGAAAATACTAACTGAATGGAAATAATCCTAAAAAGGATTTTTATTGATGATATGAAATGGAGTGGATGGAGTGAAGTGAAAAATGAAATGGAATGTAGTGAAATGGAATGAAAAATATGGAGTGAAGTGAAATGGAATGAAGATGGAATGATGATGGAAAGAGAGAGAGATTTTTTTTTTTTTTGGAAAATATGGAGTGTCATGTGTCCCTGATTTTCACTCCATATTTTCTGTATAAGACCGCCAATCTGAGATTGGTTTTCAGGCTTATACACATTTTTTTATTTTTATTTTTTCAATTCAGAAGAAACAAAGATTAGGCTGATGGAGGAGAAGGATTCTTCTCCACTAGCCTCATTGCAGAATTTTCTTGAAACATTTTGACAAAGTCCTCTTTTGAGAGTGGCTTATGATAAACTTTCAATCGGTGGCCATTCACAATGAGAGGAGTTTGAGACTCATCAATAGTCTTTATTCGAACTGCTCCAT